>OZ012701.1:2769161-2785197 GCA_963942565.1 Maea johnstoni
ATTATTGGTACTGAGATTGATTTCAGTTACATGAGAAGGCTCACTCATTGGAAACACTACTACTACTACTACTACTACTATTACTAGGAAAAGTGCAATCTCTATCGAATGATACTAGAATAACAGGAGACGAGGGGATATCATTGTCTTATGTGTAGTAATAGCAGTAGTAGGAGTAGTAGTAGTAGTAGTAGGGGAGGAGGAGGGGGAACAGATTACAATCAATTTGTCTGACAACTACCAAAGGTTTTAGAACCCAACTTGCAGCAGCAGCAGCATTAATAGTAGTGGTAATAGAAGAAGTACTTGTAGGTATCATTACCATTATTATAATTATTATTATTATCATTTCTGTTATTAGTATCATTAGTAGTAGTAGTAGTAGTAGTAGTCAGTTTTATGTTGATATATTAACACTTTCTATTTTGGTGTAACTTAAAGTGGATTCTATTGATACATCAACAATTTCCCACTGGATTTCTTGGTCTCACTTTAGGTTTATGTTGATATGTCAACTATTTTGATGTGGCATGAAGTTGATTAAAATTAAAACGTTTTCTTTGTATTTTATTGATTGAAGGGCATACCCACTCTTGGCATTTTTGTGAGGGCTTATAGATCTACTTTTTAGACAGTTTGGTGAAATGTCATTTAAAACGGAAATACTTCATGTGTATATTTTGTTGAAATTTCATGAAAATGTGATTTGCTTATATAAATGGAGTGAAGATTTAGCAAGCATACTTCTTGATGTGAAAAGACAATGAGATCAGTTAAATTTCTTGAAATTTCATGAAAATGGGATTTGAGAGCAGTTGAATTTCTTGAAATTTCATGAAAATGGGATTTGAGAGCAGTTGAATTTCTTGAAATTTTGGGATTGATTCCTTTCTAACCCACTATATTTTGGCCATTGTATGTAGTTGCATATGTTAGTTTCTGTTGAAATTTAATGAAAATGTGAATAGCTTTTATAAATTGAGTGCAGATTCAGCAAGTTTCGTCTTGAATGTGAAAGGAATATGAGAGCGGTTGAATTTCTTAAAATATCATGAAAATGGGATACTGTAAAGTTTGAAATATTGGCGTGGAACTATTATTGGCAACATGGATGAATTATGGTTTTTTACTTTTGATAAAAAGGATCTGTCAATTAGGTATGTTTCTGTTGAAATTTCATGAAAATGTGATTAGTTTTCATAAATGGGGTGCAATGTCAGCAGGTCTAGTTTTTAAAGTGAAAGGAACATGAGAGCAGTTAAATGTCTTGAAATTTCATGAAACTGGGATAGAGTGGTGTCTAACCAATTGTTGATTAAAATTTGGTCATTGTATGTAGTTGCAGATGTATGTATACGTTGAAATTTCATGTATATGTGAAGTCTTTACAAATGGAGTTTATAAATAAGACACCTATATACAGAATAAGCAGACATTCGTTAATAAATATCATTTGTAAGCATGATTTTTGTTGTTTTTGATGATTTTAGCATCATTTTTACCCAGACTACAGGTTTTACCTAAGGTAAGGAACAAAAAAGGAAAAGTGGAATTTCCTTTTTTATTTTGGAAGGCCTTATATATACATATATATATATATATATATATATATATATATATATATATATATATATATATATATATATATATATATATATATATATATATATATATATATATATATATAATTCTTAACCTTTAGGACCAGAATATTTTCACTTGACCTTGCCAGATTCTCAGGATAGCCCCGCCTCCATGGTCAAATGGTCGGGCACTAAGGTGGCTTATTTGCGTAATATGTTTACGTCTACACATTTTTCTTTAATAATCAGACATTTAAAGCTGTGATTGTCCTGTTCATCAGTGAGCGGACTGAACAATAGACTATTTCATTTTGTGCAGAAGTTTATATAGGCTTGCACAATAGCAGAAGAAGTTTTTGGCTCATTTCCTTATATTGGATTTCATCAATATGTGGTTCCGTCAAACATGCATTTAAAGTACCAAATGTTAAATGATTTGCATGAAAGTTGGCATGGTAAAGCTACAAGTATTTCAGAGGGAAGGGTACGACACTTCTTCAATTTTGACTTTGTTGTGAAAGTTGAAAAATGCATTTTTTATTTTAAGCAGAAATTCTGAAAGAAATGGTTCTACATTTGGAACGTAAGAAATCAGAAAAAAAAATTCTGCCCTCCTCTCTGTATTGATCTTTCATCTACATTTGTGAACGTTTTATTAGTCCATAATTGTGGATATCAACTCTATTTTAAAGCACTCTACACGTTTTGACCTTTTCTATAGGCTGAAATGTCCAGCAAAGCAGGTATACCATAAAGGAAAACATACGAAAATCCACCCCATAATCTACCCAAATCCGTTGTGGCAAAATAAAACTTAATAGAGCTCATGTCAGATGTTTGTTCCTATAGCTCGCTCCCTAGAGAACCTCTATATCCCTGATAAGGAAGTGCTGTCAGAAATGTGATAGCTGCACTATGATTGTAACACGTGGCATGTTGAAATCTAGACATATCTGCAACGTGCCTGTTGATATCTGATTCCTGGTATCGTCTTGCTTTTAACCCTTATGCTGCTGGTGGCTATACACGCAAAATCGCCGATACAAAATGATGCAAAAAGCAGAAATATGACTGAAACCCTGACATATTGGTACTCATTTGAGAGTACTCAGTGAGAGATATATAACGAATACCAACTTTGCAGGGTTTAGATGCTTTTCGAAAATCGTTGTATCCTTCCGCTTCTGACGAATTTATCCATATCATTGGAAGGCTTGAGAATACAATGTGTAGCAGATGTCATACATACATAACAAAACATGTGAAATGTGTGGTGATATGACTGATATCTACAACCTGTTACTATTTTGTCGAGCTATGTGGTCATATGACTGATATCTGCATCCGGATACTATGTTGTCGAGCTGTGTGGTGATATGACTGATATCTACAACCTGTTACTATTTTGTCGAGCTGTGTGGTGATGTGACTGATATCTGCATCCTGATACTATTTTGTCGAGCTGTGTGGTGATGTGACTGATATCTGCATCCTGATACTATCTTGTGTACAGGAAATTCTCTGCTAAACCATGCATCACTATAGATTTCCATAATAGCTGTCGTTTGGATTTCCGATACTTTTTGAAAAAAACTCGGAACCAAGCAGAAATTAGCAAAATGTTTTACGGGGAGTTGTTCCCGGGTTTGATCTGCAATATTCCTTCAGATATCTGCAGAAATAATATACTTAGTCCGTAAGCTCAATATTAGTCAGAGCGGTGTGGGTGCTACAGGCTTAAAGCGGTGAACTAAAAGTCCGCATAAATTGCAACCCTAGCATCTCTACCCCAACATACAGTGCAGACAGTTAATTCCTGCACCAGTCGACCGGACCTCTGTGAGTGCCTGGTTGTACAAACACCCAGGAAAACATGTGAAAATTATAAACCAAGCACACCAATGGCGCACATAGCTTGCAAACCAAGGCTACTCGTTGTGAGGTCATCCGTGCATAGGAAACTGGACTGCAATCGGGCGTGTGGTCGTTTATTTATGCCCGGACTGCCTATGCATTTCCCCTGCGGCGACAGAGCCAGATTTCTCTCCCCTGGAAGAGGCTGAAATTGCTTTTTGAACAGAATACGGATAACTTAGATTATTCTTTTCCTTAATTTCAGGACAATAATATCTTTGCTTGATATTTTAGGGCCAGAATGTTTTCCCTTCAAAAAGGATAGTCCCGTACCCCATAATATCAAATGGTCGACTATAAAAGTGGCTTATGGGGTTGATATGTTTACACATGTTAACGCCTACACATTTTTCTTTAATAATACGACATATATTACGCCGTGACTTCTAGTTCATCAAGGTAAGGAGTGGAATGAATTATCAACTACATGTATTTCATTGTGTACAAAAGCTCCTATAGGCTTCGTAAAGTAGACAACATAACCGTGTATAGACTGGTATGTCAAGTTAAGCAAGGCAGAGGAAAATGCACAGGAAAAACTCTATCAGCTACCTAAACCCGTTGCGACTAAACAAAACTTTCAAAAAATATATAATACAATAAAGAAAGAATACAACTCATGTCAGATTTTTGTTCCTATAGCTCGCTCCATGGAGAACCTCCACATTCCTGATAAGAAAGCTTTGTCATGAATGTGATTCCTTAACAACGACTGTAACATACAAGTGACATGTTGACATCGAGACATATTTATGAAAGCCTGTTGATATATTGTTCCTGATATCGTCTTATCAAATGTGCTGTGCTTTTAAGAATATACTGTGTAGCAGGTGTCATATATACATAACAATACACGTGAAATTTGTGGTGATATGACTGATATCTGCATCCTGATACTATGTTGTCGAGCTGTGTGGTGTTATGACTGCCTTGTCGCCAGATTCTCCAAATTTGGCGATAGCAGTTTTGTGGCGACAGAAAGGCGACAACCATAGGAGCGTAAATATGTGAGGGTGGTTTACACAGATAGTCGCCGGTTTACATATGTACCTTTATCTGTTTGCATTCCCCTGGGATAATTTTGTTTTAGCAGAAAGACAAAATATGCAGTGTTGCCGCTTTGTGTATTCTAGCCTCTCAACAGGGTGATTGGTGTCTGATTCTAAACTGAGAACACAAAACTATCACCTCAATCAACAAAGATGTCAAAGACAACCGTAGGAGCGTCACATTCACTACTGACAGTATCATATTTTGCATAAATGAATCTTGAACTGTGACCTCCCTGAAATAAAATTCTAACAGAATGGACTTCCTAAAGCGGGCCCACACTAAATGAGAGTAAAATGGCGCCCTCTACAATGTGAAGTGTCGTTAAGAGAGGTACTACAATTTCAACTGGTCAGTGACATGTTTATATACATTTGTGAATACTAACAAGGCAGTATATTATGTGTATATGTTGAGGTAAAGGTTGATACATATCAAGTATGTCAAAATGGTATTATATGAATATTAAAACTAAATAATGATGACTTTACCCAATAGATGTTTGCAACTGCTCTTTGTCTATCATCTGTATTTAAACGTATGTTATATCTAAATGTATCATAATGTATTATAAAAGATATGTAATACATATAATATTGTCTATGGCTTCATCAGTCAGAAAGTGTTCGGTGGAAAATTCATGACAAATTCCAGAATCATAATCGATCTGAGTGACCCTTTCAGTAACAATCCAATCTTTCAGTAAGGATTTAAAACAATGTTGAATGGAGGCCTTAGGATATTACGTTGTAATCAGCTCTACTGTTTGAATCAGTGATAAAAAGGCCCGTTAATCCATATCGTGTCAAAAGCTTTAGCCACGTGGAGGTAGGCAACAAAGACTGTTTTCCCTGGTACCTTCTAAAGAGCGCCACAGTGACGAGGGTTAAGACGAGGCGGTCCAACGGACGTTTTAGGCCCAGCAAAGGTTATGATCAATAACGCAGGGTAGGTTAGCAAACAGCTAGTCCACTGAGCTCTTGGTTAGACTGCTTTTTAGAATGCTAAAGAGGGTCAATTGTATTGATATCACTGACTACTACTACTACTGCTACTACTACTACTACTACTACTACTACTACTACTACTACTGCTGCTGCTGCTGCTGCTGCTGCTGCTGCTGCTACTGCTGTAACTACTACTACTGAGACGACTACTACTACTACTAATACTACTACTACTGCTGCTGCTGCTGTTACTGCTGCTGTTGTTACTACTACTACTACTACTACTACTACTACTACTACTACTACTACTACTATCATCTGTATTTAAACGTATCTTATATCTAAATGTATCATGATGTATTATGCAAGATCTGTAATACATAGAATATTGTCTATGGCTTCATTTTTCAGAAAGTGGTCGGGGGAAAATTCAAGAAAAATTTCAGAATAATCTATCCGAGTAACCCTTTCAGCTTAGATGAAAAAACACAATCCAATCTTTCAGTAAGTACTCAAAATAATGTTGAATGGAGGCCTTACTGCTGCCGCTGCTGCTGCTGCTACTACTGCTACTACTACTACTACTACTACTACTACTGCTGCTGCTGCTGCTGCTGCTGCTGCTGCTACTACTACTGTTGCTGCTGCTGCTACTACTACTACTACTACTACTACTACTACTACCACTACTACTACTACTACTATTGCTGCTGCTGCTACTACTACTACTACTACTACTACTACTACTACTACTACTACTACTATTGGTATCATTACACAAGCAAAATCTGTCCCTCCTCCACTTCATTTGGCTACACGATTCCCAGTTTTGGCTACAATAATATTGGGCATGGACATCTCTGACCATACACCACTACAGATTTCCCTAATAGCTGTCGTTTTGGATACTTCTGGAAATAACATCGGAATCAAGCAAAGATCAGTGAAATGTTTGAGGTAGAGTTGCTTTAAATGCTGAGACCACTTTCGCCTACGGAACAAGAACTCAGAAAATTCTGAAAATCATCTAAATCCTGTTATGTTGGTATTCATTGAAATGCTCTTGTTGAGTACTCCCAAATGAGTACCCATGAGCCAGGGTTTCAATAATTTCTCAGGTTTTTTGCATCATTTTGTATTGGCCAAATTAGGCACCACCAGCATAAGGGTTAATGAAGGCCGAAACTAAAATGACTGAAGATTCATTCAGCACGGAACATCGGACTACTCATAAAATGTGTCGTTGTTTTTTAAATATAGAGGGTAACTAGAAAAGAACCTACCCCGCAGACAGTGACCATGAGATTTCGTTTAATATCAAAAAAATCAGGACAACCAGATATTTCCGCGGCCACACACTTAGGGTTAACCAACCTATGTATCCATTCTGGAAAAAGCTTGATATACACATATAGCATTGATAAATACGACATTAAAGCGGCTGTAATGATACGATAGGGGGCCGCTGGTTGCTGGGGACGGTGTCCCCACCAGTATCACTCATAACTAATTCTTATCACGCATAACCAATTCTTATCATTTCTACTAAAATACTTTTCGAAGTCATATAGTGCGGCGTAGCGTCTACCTAGTGAAAGATGCTGTACGACTGGCTAATTTAGCGTTGATGGACATTCGCCAAAAAACGCCAAATTAAAATCCACGCCAAATTAACTAGTTGTACAGTATTCTCTATGCATTTCGGTTATTCAGTATTATTGACATACTTGTTCGGCATAAGTTTTCAAAGCTAAGAGTATACTCGAGGGTAGGGTTGTCGAGGACACACTGGTATAAGTATATTGTACTTGAATACCAGTCTCCTGCGCAATATACCACACACGCTGTACGTGATCTGGCATCTAAGCCTATGCTTGCGCTGCCGCTTTGGCATTCCAAGATACTACCCATGACATAATGTCAGTTGTGGTGGCAGAAATAGTATGTACAGATACTGATGTAGCTCGAGCAAATCTTGCTCAGGAACAAGACTGTTAACGTTGTTTGCTCTATGCCATATATTTGCCTTCCACAGGGTAGTGGAAGGTCGATAGAGAGCATATTATAGTAAACATCTACCTTGTACCAGAGTTAGACACGACAGGAAATGGTCGCATTTCGGCCAATCAGTATCATTTACATATAATGGCACTTGTGGTGGCAGTGGTAGTATGCACAGATATTGATGTAGCTCGAGCAAATCTTACTCCGGAATAGGAATAGGACTTTTGTTTGCTCACTGCTATATATTTGCCTTCCACAGGGTAGTGGAAGGTCGATAGAGAGCATATAATAGCAAACATTTGCCTTGTACCAGAGTTAGAGATGCTCAGACTGTTATTGATGATGCTACAGTACAGACAGTTAATTCCTGCACCAGTTGACTGGACGTCTGTTAATGCCCGGTTGTACACACATTCAGGGACAACATGTAAACGAAATAATTCAAGCGCACCAATGACGCACGTACTTTGCGAATCATAGCTACGTTCAGTTGTGAGGTCATCAATGCATCCACACCCACGACACCGGGTGGCAATTGGGCTTGCAGTCCTGTATCATGCCCGGTCGGCCCACATTTACATTGCAGATCATTAGGTCTACCAATGTCGCTATAGCTACTTAAATGACACAGCACTTTCAGTATAAGTATATAAGTATCGAAGTGCCTTCTAAACAATATTTTATTACAGTTTAGCGTCAGTCACGAGCAAAAGAAATATAAGCGGCAAATTTAGACTCACCATTGTCATACACACACACATACATACATACATACATACATACATACATACATACGTACATACATACATACATACAAACACAGATACATACAACCATACATACACACGTACATACATACATACATGCATACAAACACACATACATACAACCATACATACATACATACATACATACAAACATACATACATACATACATAAATACATACATACATACATACGTACATACATACATACATACATACATACATACATACATACATACACATACAAACATACATACATACATACATACGTACATGCATTCATACAAATACACATACATACAGCCAGACATACATACATACATACATACATACATACATACATACATACATGTGTGTGGTTGTGTATGGGAAGAGTGTTTGTGTATGTGTGTGTGTGTGTGTGTGTGTGCAAGTGTATTAGTGAGTATGTATGCATAAACAATGTATGTATGTATGTATGTATGTATCTATGCATGTATGCATGTACGTATGCATGTATGTATGTATGTACAATGTATGTTTATATGTATGTATATGTGTATGTATTCGTCTATTCACATACAATTCAAGTCACTAGTTAACTATAAAGGAGGGGTAGATGTAGTGCTGCCAATATCATACTTTAAGACATTGTCCCATCAGGATCCTAAGATCGCTAAGGCATATGCAGGGCTATAGGCTAAGTTTAGAAACGTTATCCTCTTATTCACAAAAACAAGCTATTCCTTGGATAGGTATCACTGCACGTTTCTCATCGTCCTCTGAACAATATTTCTCTTTCAGTTTAGCGTCGATGATGCATAAAAGAAACAATCACACAACATCTTGACACACCCATCTATTTAGGAAACTGGTCAGACGCGTTCCAATAGAAAATCAGGAGGATCAAACTAAGGAAGAACTTAGTATTTTATATTAAATTATGTTCAACGTCTATTACGATAAAAGAAGAAACATTTATGCAAAGCGCCCATTTACTAACCACATCCATTGAGAAGTTCATTCTTTAGTTAGTTTGTTTATTTGTCTGTGTGTGTGTGCTTGTTTGTTCAGATTTACATCACGTTCAACAGTTTTGGGTAAATCGCAACAAGATAAAAACCGTCGATGATAAACAAAAGAAAATATTGTACAAAATCTATTTCGAAATTGATCAAAAAATACTGATCCAATATACCAGCAGAAGGGTTAAACCGAAGAAAAAAAGTATTACCTGCTTATTACATTATATTACATATAAATATTAGTATCGAAAACAAAACATTTTTGCCAGGCACCTAAATAATAGTCAAACTCATTATCTATTAAAAGGGAAACAGACTAAAGCATGTCTCCCATCTATAGTGTTTCCCTCTATATTCCATCACATCTTCCATTCACTTCCGTATCCTATAAATATGTTATATCTAACTTTATTAATTATCTACTTATTTATACCGTACAAGTATGATTTCGTAATATACCAATTGCAACCAATAAACATAAATACATACATACATTGAAATGTTCGTTAGTTTGTTTGTTTGTTTGCTTTGTGTTTATTTGTGTGTGTGTGTGTGTGTTTGTTTGTTCAGATTTACGTCATGTTTAAAAGCTTTTGGTAAATCGCGCAAAATTGAGACCGCAAACTGGGAATAATGTGCCCTCTCTCAGGTCTAGACACCTCAGCCATGTATACAGGCGATGCAGTCACAGTCAAAATCAAAAATAGCACGTTGCCTGGAATTGATATATATATATATATATATTTATATGTATATATATATACATATATATATATATATATATATATATATATATATATATATATATATATATATATATATATATATATATATATATATATATATATATATATATATATATATATATATATATATATATATATAAATGTGTATATATATATGTATATATATATATAAATATATACACATATAAATATATATATATATATATATATATATATATATATATATATATATATATATATATATATATATATATATATATATATATATATATATATATATATATATATATATAAATATATATATATATATATATATATATATATATATATATATATATATATATATATATATATATATATATATATATTGATATATATATTGATATATTCATATATATATATATATACATATATATATGTATATTTATATATATATATATATATATATATATATATATATATATATATATATATATATATATATATATATATATATATATATATATATATATATATATATATATATATATATATATATATATATATATATATATAACTCTTTTCGGTATCATGTATTTATCTGTAATATATTCCCTCACTTCCTCACTCCAATCGCATAACATCTGCATAGAAACTACAGTAAAGATATCTTATTGCTTTCCCAGTCGACCAGTCGTCTCCATATGACTAGTAAACCAGTTGCCCGGAGCGTGGCAGCGGAGCGGTCGAGATAATTAGCCACAAATTTTGGTGATTGAGTGAGTAAACACGATTAATGAAATTTATGAATATTGGTAACAACAAAGAAGCCTGATTTTTTCCCAGGTTGTCAGACTCAATCTTTGAATCCATAGTCGCACTCAGGTGCAACAATGTGCAAAGTCAAACACGCCTGGAGCTTGGTAACTAAGTTAGTGATCTTTCAAGTTGTACGAGGGAGAACCGAAATGGCAGCAGTTGGAGCACCATGACTGTTGGAAAGAGAACCAAGAGTGAATAGTGAGAGAGTAAGAGGCAAGATGTAAGAGACAGAGAACCAACATTCTGAAAATGAAAGAGAGGTAAGACAATAAGGTGCATACGTTCCCATATGATAATAGACCGTGGGTTACGAGAGCTTTCAGTGTACATATATATATATATATATATATATATATATATATATATATATATATATATATATATATATATATATATATATATATATATATATATATATACATTTTTGCTGGATGGTTACACAGATTGAACACAAGATAACTAATAAGGGATATGAACATTGTTTATTTACAACAATAAATGCATTAAAGATATTACACTTTATGCATGTCTGTGCTTACATTAAGATAGGTTTCTGAATAGATTGTGATTAGATTTTAAAACCATGCACCTGTGTATTAGAGTTGTTATACTCGTTTTCAAATTCTAGATGAACAGGCCTAATTCTCATGGAGTTTGTTAATTTTGTATATGCTCGACCTATTTAACATTTGAGTCCAAATTGCCCACAGTCGGGATGATGTCTTCATTTCATGTTGGGAACATCTCGTTTTTCTAAAATAACAAGTAATAGATGAGATTTTATCTTTTTGGTGATAACGGGTCTTTGCAAACGGTATGATCAAACTTCTAGGGTTGCTTAAGGTCATTTTTGGTGCGTTACAATTGCTGAGCCTCCAGTGTTTCCTTTTTACTGCTTTTACCTTAATTTCTAACATTTCAAAGTATACATTTCCTCGAATTTCTATTTTGGAGGAATACATGCAACAGCGAAAAACAAACCCTGGAGCCGGGTGCACGATGTGACTCAGTAAGTGAAAAAAGATGCATATTTCTAAGGAGATTTCCTCTACTGAATTATGCTCTGTGCAGAGATCAGCAGGGACATATGAACGTACCTTCCTACCTAGTACATATCTACATACATAGATACATACATACATATTGCTAACACATAAAGTCAATAAATGGTGTTTAGTATTAGGGACACATCTCTTAGTGAATTGCACCAAACAGTTTGATAATGTAACCGTTTGCTATTGCTAGATCAGGACTGGTCTGATGGTATTTACAAATACAGATAATGTAACCAATCCATGGAATGCAGGGTTAAAAGTCAACAATAAAGAAATAAGTAGATTACTAGAAACAAATTATACTTCATTACTTTATTACTAACTTAATTACCCATGCAACTGGAAATACAGGGATCAGCTAATATAATACCACTAGTAGATCCTACGGTGTGCTGCTGCTGGAACCCATTAGTACCAATCAGTAATAGCCCAAGCCTAGACGTCAGTTATAGGGTTAACAAGACATCCTGTCGGTTCCAAGGGTCAGGCAGAGAGTGAGACAAAGCCTATTATTATTGCTTGCTTTGGATTATCCAATCAGCAATCAGGATTTGTACCATGTGACTGATAATTAATTCCCCATAATGCCCTGTGACGCAGGGCATTAAACGTTTCCTAATGTCCTCCTGAGCTAAATAGGTCAGTGACTGACACAATTTGACCATTCCTCATTCATTGTTTAATGATCCCGTACAACTTATATAGGTACCGTTTTCTTGCATCTCAGTCTCATGCTTAGTCAATATCATCGTAAAACAAAAATACTTATAATAAGCGCATTAAATTCAAATGATCACAACGTTGGAATCTAAGATATGTGACACATTTTCTTAAACATGTCCAACGCCTTATAATAGAAAAAAAGTTTTGAAATAAAGAATATGCGAAATTATTTGATCAAACTTACAATAAATAGTTCTTGGCGTGCCCACTAGATGGCTCTTTTTCACCTGGTTCCCTTTCTCTCACTGCACATCCTACTGTCTTTATTGCAGTGTAGTGGTAAGTGTGAGACAGAGTACCAATATTACTCAGGGAGCAAAGGGCCAGTCTATCATGGGTGTGGCAGAAAGCTTCATAGAATTTAAGGATATTTCAGATTCAAATTTGCTGAATGAGGTTAATCCAATTAGCATCATCTGCACAAGTTGTCGTAAAAATAGCAGAAGCTAAAAGGAGGAAAGTAGAAGAAAATATCGATTTAGTTCTTATTGTTGGTCTGCACGCCGTATATCACTAGATACTATTAATTAGACGACAAGAAACGTCTTATGCAGGGAAGCAATAATAAAAACCTTAATAACTGTTCACCAGGGCAGTATGTGTATTAAATGTGCGCCTTCAAGCATCCTTACCAGACCTCGGGCTTTCGGCCTTCGGTCTGATCAACATGCCTTCAGGCGCACATTAAATACACATGCTGCCCTGCTGAACAGTCAATAAGGGCTTAGTACATGCGTGGCAAACTAAGGTAATATATCTATTGCTTGGATAAGATTAAAATACCAAGGGAATTCCTGCCATCCAAATACAGCCAAGCTTAGAGACAGACAGGCTTTATGAATTCTGAAGTAAACACCGACCAGATAGGGCCAGAGGGCCGCAACAGTAGCTAGTGATTGCAAATATTCAAATACCAAACAGAGTACATTATATCCTTGCGATAGAGATAAGACTGTCAGACAAATCAGTCAAACAACGCACGAATGGCATATTTACGAGTAAGGACATTTGTTGGCACATTGTAAATACCTCCCTGAATAAACCCTTCTGTGGAGGATTCAACGCTATATGCATTATGGTAGTAACCATTATCACACAACTGTACATCTTGTGTATTTGTTGACAAAAGCCTATGCCAATAAGGCTACCTGCATGTGTTTGTAAGCCAATGATATCTCCTTGGAGAATTTGCCATGGGCACTCGAGTGATTGGGTATGGTTTCCAAGAGCTGTATCTGCAAGTTTTGTCTTGTAGACCATTTTCGTCTTGTTTCCTCCCACAGGGCGAAAGATGCATACATATGGATCCCCAACTACAACATAAAAGTGTATCGACATTGCACAAATAGTTAACAGGTGAAAGCAGGTAAATCAGTGCTAGCTTGTGTATGAACAGGCCGGTACCGGTCGCGCGCAATTGCACTTCAGAGGGGTTGTCATGTTTGGGGGGATATCAACCCACAGGAATATCATTTCATTGTGATTTTTTCATGGTGCTTAGCTGAGATATGTAACTTTCCAACAGTGTATAAATAATAAATATCGGCCTCCTATTTCCCCTGTAATCTAGGAAAATGTAGCTCGTTGCATTTTTTTTGGGACACCCTGTATATATATATATATATATATATATGAATATGCATATATATATATATATATATATATATATGTATGCATGTATAAATATGTATATATATATATATATATATATATATATATATATATATATATATATATATATATATACATATATATATATATGTATATATATATATATATATATATATATATATATATATATATATATATATATATATATATATATATATATATATATATATATATATATATATAGACATATGTGTATTTATATATATGTTTGTTATATATAATTATATATATATGTACTGTAGAACAGGGAAAGTTCGCGAGTGCGATTATTTTGCGAATACGCGAACTGGTATCGCACTCAAACTTATTGCATGCGATCAATTGGTGGTATAGTTACACTATCCACCACTGGAGGTGATGCCACTTCGGTCGGTTGATTTCACCCCTAGACGATCGAAGCTGAAACGAAGATGAATACGTCCAATAACTTCACAAAACTATTATCATATGGTACATACCAATGTATCATATCATAATTCGCATGATTGCCTATCAATTTTGGGAATATCTGTGACAATTTATGGATTTCTTACAAGAAACAAAATGGCCGCCGTCCATGTACAATAGACGCTACCACGAATGGAAGACGGCTGTTGCGATGGAAACAATTTATAGATTATCAGAATAATATCTGTGATAAAGAAATAATTATATTGTTCCTGTTGCGAATTGAATATTTGCCAATTCATGGCAATAGTTCAATTCGCAGTTGGAGATTATATATATATAATATATATATATATATATATATATATATATATATATATATATATATATATATATATATATATATATATATATATATATATATATAAATATATAAATATAAACATATATATATATATATACATATATATATATATATATATATATATATATATATATATATATATATATATATATATATATATATATATATATATATATATATATACTAGTATGTATATATACATCTATATATATATATATATATATATATATATATATATATATATATATATATATATATATATATATATATATATATATATATATATATGGTCAAAGCTAGAGTATAAACCTCGAAGTGTGCTCTAAGAATTAGCTTTTATTTTACACAATAGATAGCATAATTATTCATCCCTTGCGCCGTATCAAATTCTGCATTTCTTAGCTCATATTCTACGAGGCGTTTGGAAGCGTTTCGATGTAACGTATCCAATACATTCCTTAAGGATTTAGTTTAGTTGACATCCAGAGTCTTGTTAATTTGGCAAGAGAGGTTCCAACATACTTTTCAAATGAATCTGCATAGGGACCTTCAATAATCAACATACATTAAGAAAATGTTGATGTATTAAATGTTGACAGTC
This sequence comes from Maea johnstoni, assembly GCA_963942565.1. Classification (NCBI taxonomy): domain Eukaryota; kingdom Metazoa; phylum Annelida; class Polychaeta; order Spionida; family Magelonidae; genus Maea; species Maea johnstoni. The sequence goes on from OZ012701.1 coordinate 2,784,776, forward strand.
GACCGAAACCATATGTAAAATGTCTGTTATTAACATCCTTGAGCACCAAACATTACAGGCGTATTTTGGTATCAATATGCTTGTTGTATGACAGTACATGCAACCAACCTAGGGTAGGGTATTCTGTTGTGATATATGAGGTCACTCAAGGTCAAACTAACCCCAATTTCACGATTTTAGGCATTTTGTCTCTAAATTTTCCATTTAGCAGCTGATGAAATTATCCTGGAATAGACATTTTATCATAGAAATATTTTTATGTGAAACATATCTTTAGAAAATAATTCTGAGACATTTTTGAGTCATTGCAAGACAAAGTCTGGATCAATCCAGAATATTTAGGGACCAAATGACAAAATGCTTGATCATGGGTGAAGCAGCAGAAAGTTGACATAACAGATCGAGTCATAACTCATGCTATG
>OZ012701.1:2787897-2807897 GCA_963942565.1 Maea johnstoni
CTGTATAAAGTATGTACATACAATGGAGGATAAAGAGACAGTTCCTTTGTCCAGGAAATATTGGAAATAAAACTGAATTGAAACTGCCACAAACCCTGATAAGACGAATGAAGATTTGAAAAACAATGTTTTGTCTTTGTTTTGCATCTTAAATGAAAAAAAGGTCAGAAAAGAGCCGATTTCGATATGGAGGTGTGTAATTTTCTTTGTTTGGTGGCGCCATCTGGAGTCTATGTCAAAAACTATTTCTTTTGGAAAATATGTTCACAACGAATTGTGCACTCCCAATGAGTCAAACTGCGTTTTTACTTGGTTTCAGGCTATATATACAATCAGATATGATAGCCCTCACTTCAGAATACCATTTACATGCTGGAAATTCGTTATTAACTGAGATAAATCGATGTCGAGTGGGTCAAAAACGTCACATTAAACGTCGCTTTAAAACTGCATTTTTATTCAGTCTCTGGCCACATATGCATTTAAATATAATAACTCTCGCTTCAGTATATCATTTTCATTCTCGGAATTAGTAAATTACTGAGAAAAAAACGATGTTGAATCCTTGTGAGACTACATAGAAAAACAAAGAAAAGTCGTTGAAAAATGGAACAAATATTACCGGATCATAATATCAGCGCATCTGACCCACTCGCTAAAGTCGCCAGTAATAGTTCCACGCTAATATTTCGAACTTTACAGTATTCAAATACCAAACAGAGTACATTATATCCTTGCTATAGAGATAAGACTGTCAGACAAATCAGTCAAACAACGCACGAATGGCATATTTACGAGTAAGGACATTAGTTGGCACATTGTAAATACCTCCCTGAATAAACCCTTCTGTGGAGGATTCAACGCTATATGCATTATGGTAGTTACCATTTTCACACAATTGTACATCTTGTGTATTTTGTTGACAAAAGCCTATGCCAATAAGGCTACCTGCATGTGTTTGTAAGCCAATGATATCTCCTTGGAGAATTTGCCATGGGCACTCGAGTGATTGGGTATGGTTTCCAAGAGCTGTATCTGCAAGTTTTGTCTTGTAGACCATTTTCGTCTGGTTTCCTCCCATAGGGCGAAAGATGCATACATATGGATCCCCAACTACAACATAAAAGTGTATCGGCATTGCACAAATAGTTGAAAAAAGTGGTCATATATTATTAGTTATCCCCCTTGTAAAAAAGGGATATGGCCTGGTATCTGCGTGAAGCCAGCCGTATCGCACGAGGCCGAGTGGGTCAGCGAGTGGGTCAGATGCGCTGATATTACGATCCGGTAATATTTGTTCCATTTTTCAACGACTTTTCTTTGTTTTTCTATGTAGTCTCACAAGGATTCAACATCGGTTTTTCTCAGTAATTTACTAATTCCGAGAATGAAAATGATATACTGAAGCGACAGTTACAATAGACGCTACCACGAATGGAAGACGGCTGTTGCGATGGAAACAATTTATAGATTATCAATATAATATCTATGATAAAGAAATATTTATATTGTTCCTGTTGCGAATTGAATATTTGGAAATTCACGGCAATAGTTCAATTTGCAGTTGGAGATTATATATAATATATATATATATATATATATATATATATATATATATATATATATATATATATATATATAGGTCAAACTAACCCCAATTTCACGATTTAAGGCATTTTGTCCCTAAATTTTCCATTTAGCAGCTGATGAAATTATCCTGGAATAGACATTTTATCATAGAAATATTTTTATGAGAAACATATCTTTAGAAAAGAATTCTGAGACATTTTTGAGTCATTTCAAGACAAAGTCTGGATCAATCCAGAATATTTAGGGACCAAATGACAAAATGCTTGATCATGGGTGAAGCAGCAGATCGTTGACATAACAGATCGAGTCATAACTCATGCTATGTCAGTTTTCATTTTCAATGGGGAGAATAAGCTTTCTAACTTGGCTAATGTGTTTGTCATGTAAAATTTTAAAGCAGTGTAAAATATTACTGATGAAGATAATTTCGATGAAGTAGTTCTGTTTTGTCATTACAATCAATTCTCTAACCACGTTACCACAATAATAGACAGACAAAAAAGATTTAATATGTTTTACCAAAACATTTTTACCCTCTACCTGTGAAAAAGAAGTAGTTTTGATTTAAAATGCAGATGCATAATGAGCTATTGGACAATTCATTATAATATTAAGTGTTTAAGATCGAGTTGTGAAAAAATGTTAGTATTAGACCACTGTTTAGGTCATAAAAGTTGTGAGCACCAAAGTTTATGGGCATGGTTTGGCATCAAAAAGGGCTGTTGTAAGACAATCTTTCCATTGCATGCAACCAACCAAGGGTAGGGTATTTTGCTGTGATATTAGAGGTCATTTAAGGTCAACGTACCCCTGTTTATGAGGAGTTAAGGCATTTTGTCATTGCTGTAGCTCATCAGGTTCTATGCTGCAAATATCTTTAGATGAGAAATATATTCTAAAAAAGGTAATTTCAAGGCAAAGTCTGTGCCAATCTTGAATATTTAGGCACCAGAATAATAAAAAGTTTGCGCTACAGATTTATATGTTATGGTTTGTCAGCTTACATTCTCATTATGGTATATAAGCCTTACGGTATATAAGGCTAATAAGTCGCTATTTGTGTTAACCACATATGTTTAAAGATATCGTAAAATATTATTGAGATTTACAGGAAAATGGAATGTCAAATCAAGGTCCAAAGGTCAAATAGAGAATTTTTGACTTTGAAGCAAAGATCTGTATTTTGCAGTGGCATTTTGGTCAAATGAGGAATGCTAATTTCCTTGAAAGAAATAGTTGGTAATCATGAAATTAATTAAATAGTTAGTTTGCAATAATTCCAAATAATAATAAGTTGCTTTGTATTTATTTGGAGGTCAAGGCCTGAGACTACCAAGGCACTCAGTGCAATGTCTGATTCATATTCAGGTGTTAAATAGTCAAATGTCAAACGTGTGAATAATTAAAGTATTTATGAAATTGAAGTAGATCTTTTAGTACTATTGATAAAACTATAGTATGTTTGTGAATTCGGAGGTCAGCAAAGATTGATTAGTTCATTCCAAACTTAGGATTATTTTCTCAACTCATAGAGTAAAACTTCAGCCATTATTATCTTAGAGTTCTTCAATGCATAGAAACAGAACTTTGGAAGTGCATTTGTCAGCACACTACTAGTTTCTCTTTATGATCTCTAAATTGTATGTAATCGTCTTGTGTGACAGTCCCTGTTGTGCTCATTGAAGATCGAGATGAGCTCTGGTGCATGTTTCTGAATCGTTCACTTCAACAGATGTACGCTTTTTTACAAATTCCTTTGGTGTACATATATTGTCTATCATTACTGTCTTGGATAACTCGAATCTCTCACAGAGATTATAGGAATTTCTATTTCAACAATTTTTAAGTCAGTTTATTTAGCTGTTCATTGAAAAAGTCCACCACTATTTACGAATGCACATAAGATAGTCATAGATACCATGAATGTCAGCACAAAATGAACCGAATCATAAATTGGGATTTTTAAATTGACCACGTCAGATAGTGGAGTATGTAAATCACTAAATACGCTTCCTTTCCAAAATGGATTGAGGTATGTAAACAACATTCATATCCTCTGGGTTGCATGTGCTAGGGGTGAAATGAAGGTTAAAATATCTAACAATCAGAGAGGTTGGTATACCGAACTAGGAATGAAAATTATGGATAAGAAAAGGTGTACACACCAAAATTAGGTAAAATCACTTTAGATAATACCGAACTATTGATCATTACAGTTATGGTTTCTAATTATCGAATGGAACCACATGTTTGGTGCTTACAACTTTTATGACCTAAATAGTGGTCCTATACTAGCACGTTATCACCTGTCCTTTACTCTTATTATAAGCATGGAAAGCCAAATGCCACATTCCCCACCTCCATATTGACTTTAAACTACTTCATTCTCACCGGTAACTGGTAGAAAATGTATTGCTGGACCATATTTGAGGTTATTTATCTGTCACTTATTGTGGTAACTTGGTTCGGAAGTTATATAATGACAAATCACAACTACTTTTTTTAGAGAAAAGAATGACAGTTTGACCTTTATTTGACCATGAACAAGCGCTTAATTTTAGTATCATTTTTCCATAATCTTCCGTATTGAGGAGAAAATGAAACCTGATATTTTAGTGCGTCATCTGCTCCCTTCTGACCCTCCGGTTGGGCTCGATACCCTCCTTTGTACCTAATGGGGGAGGCCCAATTGCGACTTTTAGGGTAAGACAAGTGCGATTAGGAAATTTGCAGCTTGTCTTAGCTTTTCTTACCTTATCGCGAATGTTCGCAGTTATTCTTAGTTTTTCGTGGCTAAAGGGTTGTGGGATTTCGTATAATTTGGTATCTTTTTCGAACAATTCATATATATCGTGCGAGCCTGATTTTCACCAGATTTTGAACAAATTTATGGCTTCGTTTGTAGATTTGACATGTTCAAAAATTCGCACAAAAAATTTGCAGTTGGACTCGCGCTTTAAAGGTCAAAATTGGACTTAAAACTCTCGTCAATGAAATTTCTATAATATTCAACAATTCCACTAAAATGCACTCTTTCAGAAAAAGTGGCTACAGAAAAGAAAGACATACCTTCAAAAAGCTGAGAAGTTTATAAACGGAAACTATAGAGTATGAAAAAAATCCCAGATTCTTGATTTGGTAGCCATTTTGACCTGAATGACCTTTGTTACACCATTTGATAGAGTTAGTCATGTGTTTAGTATTTCAAAAAATATTTCTCATTCATACCAACATTTTGATACCAAACACTCATCCCTATGTTTTATTCATGCTGAGTTGTTAGTGTTTATGGTGCCTTTCCTACCCCTATACCTATTATTTTGACCATTCTTGGGCCTTTTTACAAATATTGGGGTGTTTGCGACATGATCACATAAAACCGATGTGCACCACTTCTGAAGTATACATCCACCCTCGCGGTATGCCCCAAGTGTACGCCTAAAATATGATACCGAAGGAAATTATTTAGCTCGCGAGTTAACCTATACCCCAAGAATGAGTGGCTGGGTACTGTAACTATATCAATTACTGAAGGTTACGCAGGTCTATTTCTTTCATATTATTTTAAGTTAAAATTGCAAAAGTTTAAATTCACCAACAGCTCCAATGTCTCATGATAAAAGCCGCATCAGTTGTAACCTCTCCTGCCAAATAAACAAGAACAATGAATTACGATTTTAGTTGTATATGAAAAAGAATCTTTTTTCTATGTTTTTTACGCTGCTCGGAGGACTATCCACGACAGTATTTTTTGAGTTAATTAGATATTTTTCTGATTTGTAATTGTATCTTATACTATGGGTATGGTCAATAAACATCATTTTTATACCTTACCCTATATCAAGAGCCATTTCATAACTCACCCTATCTGTCAGGAAAGGTGGAATTATACCACAAGCAGGTAAATAATTGCAATTCAATAATCTACCCTATTCCATGGTTCCATGGTGGCTGGCCGATTTTGATTCATAAAACGGATAAAAGTTGTGGTGGGCCGGGTGACAATTAACTATCAATAAAACTGAAATAACTATGATATTAGCTTGCCGAAACATTCATCAGGTGGTTACAAGAGTTCGTCAACGGATATGGTGATTACAATTATAGTTTTAGATACACTGCATCGTGCACTGGTGCACCGATTCATCAGCTGGTTTATTAAATGAATGCTGCTGCTGAATATTGAAATCAGCTCTGGTCCTGTCCTACGCTTTTGCCGCTTGTTAGGCCTATACCACTGTTGGTATAACAACACAGGTATTGCCTGTCTTGTTGGTGGATGGTACAGATTACCACCCCTCGAAAAGAATTAGTTCCCTCTGGCGTTACCCCAGGGAAATAATTCATTTGCGGGGTGATAATCTGCACCATCCACCAACAAGCCAGGCAATAACTGTTTATTATTACCATTATGACGCCGGCGAGTCCCCTACTCAGCATTGAGTAATCGTACCTGTTATTTACACACACAATGACAACTATTCTTTTGTCTAAGCACTTTTTCCCTTGAAATTGGCCTGCAATTTTGAAGTGTTCTGCATGGAATGTTAGTAATGTGGCGCCCCATAGTTTGAAAACAAGACGGTTAATTTTTAAATCGTACTATGGGAAAATAAGGTTTTAAGAACAATTTCATCAAGTTTGGAAATGTTTCAATCGCTGAAATCTTTTCTATAACTTCACTAACTTTCCGCAAAACGGAGGTGGCATAGGTAACATGAATTTCAAAATGAAGTTAGAAATTCAAAGTCTCAAACGTCAAATATACCTTATTTGTGCTACTAATTAAAACATAAATGGCAAATTTAACCTACATGTAACTATGTGTCTGGTTATTTGATCAGATGCTGTTTTACATTAATTACAAAAATACATTTTATCATTTCCTACATTTTCCAATCTTTCAGTTATGGATATTAATAATGCAGAAATTTCCTTGAACACTGATCAACATGAATATTTTAGCGATGGTTCAGTTGGTTCAGATGGTTCAGTAGCTGGTTGTCCCATTTAGTTGGTAATTTGGTTAGTTGGCAGGTGCAGAGCCTATGAATGAGCTACTGAGTCAAATTTTCAACATACTTTTTATTTTGAAATATTCAGTCCATTCTCGATATATTCACGCACACATACACACGAACATACACACACACACATATATATGTATATATATATATATATATATATATATATATATATATATATATATATATATATATATATATATATATATATATATATATATATATATATATACTTATATATTCTTATATAAACCTGCTGCTTTTTAGGATAGGGAGAGTTGGTCATTGCATCAGATAAATATGTCCATGATGCAGTCACCAATTTTCCCAAACATTGCAGCCCCATCCTAAATACCTAGATATTCCAAGTATTCAGGGTGAGTTTATTCATTTTTATAAGCTATGCAGAGGTCGAGGTGGCAATCATGAGATGAAGTCGTTATCAACTGCTTTGGAGTATGATACAACAGCTGCCCCTCGGGTTATACAGCCCTCTGATTGCGAGACATAGGTTGTATCATACACCAAAACAGTTGATAACTAATAATAATAATAATAATCATAATATATATATATATGGATATAAATATTTATATATATATATATATATACATTTATATATATACATATATGTATTTATATTTATTCAAATACTTTTATATGTATATATATGTATGTATTTATGTATGTATATATGTATGGATGTATCTATTCCTTGGCTACTTAACCTTTGTCATGTAGTACGCCCATCCAACAATTGTAGCATCTCGAAGAAATGGCATCCCAAATAGCAGATTGAAGTGAGGCCCTAGGCCCTTTTGGTATGGAATGGCTGGGTTTCCGAAGAATTTTGTTGCGGAATCGGCTATATATGTAAAAACATTACGGTAAGTGTGTGAACATCCCATCTTATTTACAATGTTTAATGTATTATATTTCAGAATATATACATATATATATATATATATATGTATATATATATATATATATATATATATATATATATATATATATATATATATATATATATATATATATATATATATATATATATATATGTATATATATATATGAATATATATGTAAAATGTATATTGTAATTAGAACTTTTGACAGTTTAAGTCGCTGTTTAAATGGTATATAAAGTTATTTTCCATCTGCAGCTTATGTATTAGGAGGGAAATAGAGTGGATGGAAAGAGGAGGTATCTTGCACAAGTGAGTGATTTCGTGTCTTGGGACGAGGCTTGCCGAGTCCCAAGACACAAAATCACTCACGAGTGCAAGATTCCTTCTCTCTCCATCCACGAGTGATGGAACCTGTTTCTCCCACGATAAAAAGGAGAAATTTGCACGTTTTATCGTGAAGTTAGTTAGTGTTTGTTGTGACGTGGGCCCTTTGTTTTCCCTAGAAACTGGCGCCAGATGAAGTACGTGACGCTGGTTCAAATCCACGCGCGCTATTGTTAGGTCTACCTTTCACCCAGCAGCAGTGACCCCTTAAATTGAAATTGAGGGATCTGATTGGACAATTTCACTAGTTTGACCTTTAACCCCATTGAAGACAACCCATTGAGGACAACTTATCCTTAACTATAAAACACCTCAGAGTGGGAGGAGGGATTGTTTTTCTACAGATACATGTACTCCGTGTTTTGTACCGGTAGGGGTTATTTCTCTACAGATAGATCAATGTGAGATGTATACACGAACCTGCTGAGTGGCGCTTATCACATAATCTACCAAAGCACGGATGTTTACACCGGGATCAACATGTCTTGTTGATCCAGGTACACGTATCCAGACAGTCATTTCCCTGAGAAAAGATGTGATACGTAAATATATGATCCCACAAATGGTTATATTTCTCTAATCGCAGGCCTCATAAAGTGTGATAGGATATTCAAATGGTTGATGCTTAAGGCTTTATTTAAGGTGGTAGAATAGTGTTAAATCTTAGCTAAAAGGTACGCTTATGCAGTCAACCAGGTAATGGTTGGTAGGGGCCATAGGAACAAGTTAACTGTGTTGGAATATGGTATATACCCTAAGGAAAAAAATGATAAATATCAGTGAAGCAATCAGAACATAGTGCCAAACAACTGAAGTTTGTCAGACAAGGCTGCAATCTAAATTTATTTGCCATGTGTTCAAGTTCGAGAAAACGAATATATATATATATATATATATATATATATATATTGAATATGTACACACACAAATATATATATATATATATATATATATATATATATATATATATATATACATATATATTTATATATATATATAATATATATATATATATATATATATATATATATTTATATATATATATATATATATATATATATATATATATATATATATATATATATATATATATATATATATATATATATATATATATATATATAAATATATATATATACATATATAAATATATATATATATATATATATATATATATATATATATATATATATATATATATATTATATATATATATATATATATATATATTGTATATATATATATATATATATATATATATATATATATATATATATATATATATATATATATATATATATATATATATATATATATATATATGTATATATATATATATATATGTATATATATATATATTATATATATATATATATATATATATATATATATATATATATATATATATATATATATATACATATATATACATATATATATATATTTATATATATATGTATATATATATATATATATATATATATATATATATATAAATATATATATATATATATATATATATATATATATATATATATATATATATATACAGACAATTCTCCTTGTATTAATAGTGAAATTGCTCACCTCCTCTTTGAATTCGTAGTACCTATAATTTGCAACTTCTGATAAGCGGCCAATATTCTTTCTTACAACTCCTGCATTCAGGTGACAGTAAGCATTGTTACTGTTGTAATTGAAGGAGTTGCAGTCTGCAGCTTGGCTACACTGACCTGCACAGTCTATATCCGATAAAGCTTGAATAATCTCTGTCTCCGTCTCAAGTCCAAAATATGCTTCCCCACTGGTCAAGACACTCTCTGGCCTTCTCCTGTAAGCCCTATTCAGAGTATCTCCACTGATGCCTTCCAGACATTGGACAAATACTGTAACCCAAATAAGAACTCTATAAATCATCGTGGAATACCTGCATAGGCATTGACAGTTGATGATGCTGACAATCACTCTCTCTTGAAAAACATCTCAGAATCTCTGCAAGTGTATTGAGAAGTGAAGATACTGACAATCACTCTCTCTCTTGGTAAACATCTCAAAATGTCTGCATAGGTGTTGGCAGTTGGTGATATTGATAATCATCCTCTCTTGAAAAACATCTCAGAATGTCTGCATTTGTATTGCTTGGTGAAGATATTGTCAATCACTCTCTCTTGGTAATCATCTCTAAATGTCTGCATTGGTGTTGACAGGTGAAAATACTAGCAGGCATTCTCATCCCTCGGAAAACATCACAGATTGTCTGTATTTGTACTGCCTAGTGAAGATATTGTCAATCACTTTCTCTTAGTAAACATCTCTGAATGTCTGCATAGGTATTAACAGGTGAATATACTGGCAGTCATCCTCTCTTGGTAAATATCCGAATGTTTGCAATTGTTTTGACAGGTGAAAATACTCTCTCTCTCTCTCTCTCTCTCTCTCTCTCTCTCTCTCTCTCTCTCTCTCTCTCTCTCTCTCTCTCTCTCTCTGCAATATTGTGTAACTATTGTAATCCTTCCTCAGAACACCTCTTAAGTCTGTTCCTGCTTCTTTCTTCTTGTAATTAGGAATGTAAGAACATATGAATAAACCCAGGCATACATTGGCGACTAGTACTGCTTGTCTCTCTGCGCCTTTTAAAATCCATACTGGCCGTTGAAAAGATATTGATGTATGACAGTAGCATATACATATTGTATGAGAACATGGTTGATGCAGGATTTTATGCATTTATCTCCACAAAAAGTGTTTAGTTGGCAATTCCCTCATTGATTTTTTTTCTCTGCTCGTATATCATTCTGTCAGCTACCCTATATATATTGATTCATTCGTTTTATTTTGACAATGCCTACAACACACCTGAACCTTGATGTGTGTCATATAATAGTGGTGGCATGATGTTTTGTTATGTATTTCAATGGACCTTAATTGATTACTAGCATGGGATTAGATTCTAATGCATACCTAATAATGCGCAGGAAATGTAGGGGCTGAAAATTTAAACACCATCTAACTACCTTAACCACTTGAAACATAAAAACCCTCATTGAACCAATGTCATCGCTCGTTTTTGAGTTTCTAATTCCAAGTCTTCACCAGGCACTGTGAGACAACAATTATGTCAAGTTAAGTAGTAAAATGTTTCAATCAGAAAAAAATGAAAAGTTAAGAGCGAAGGAGGAGGAGGAATTAGCTCTAATGGTACGCATGATTCCAGTTTAGATGGATTTCAAAACTATTTGTAAAAGTAGCCACAGCATTGGAAGGGTTAAAGACGTTGCCAATAACCAAAGGACAGTGTGAATGAAATACTATTACTATATATGTATAAATTAGATAAATGATTTACCCTGGTACAGTACTGTAAATTATAATTCTTAGCTAATACATTAGCGTATTATCATTAGTTTTATACCGCTATCCAATGAATACCAACATGAAAGGGTTTAGATGGTTTTCAGAAAATATTTGCAAGAGGACAGTGTGAATGCAATACTTATGTATTGATACAATTGCTATATAGTTATAGAAAAGATAAATTATTTACCCTATTACAATGCTGTAAATCACAGTTCATAACTAATATATTGAAATGTATTATCATTATTATCAGTATTTCTATACTGCAGTTCAATGGGAGCTTTATGTCATTTGTATCATTCCTGAGCAAAAGTTGATCATGATTATATGTAACTTACACTCAGGTATTGATTATGAATAAAATTAGGAAAATATAAAACACTGAAATTTTTTCTTTTTCTTTTACTTACAAATATTTTACTAGAGATATCATCTGGGGGAGTACTGTCCGGGGCAAATTGGAATGGGGGGATTCTGAACAGGGGTATTTTATCCTGGGGAGGTATTGCCCTAGAACCGTATATACAATAATAATAATAATAATAATAATAATAATAATAATAATAATAATAATAATAATAATAATAATTGATAATTGATATAGCGCCCTTTCCACATATAATGTTCAAAAGCGCTTTAGAGTCATTGGACAGTTGTCATGGTCCATATAGTCAATTAAACTCCTTTCGAAATAGCAATGTCCTCAGCTGTTTCTTGAAGTTTTGCACACTTTCAGCAGCCTTGATGTTGTCAGGGAGCTCATTCCAAAGGCCTGGTGCATAGGCACAGAATGCTCTGTCACCAAACCTTTTCAAATTAGTGAGTGGTATCTGTAATAAGTTCTTAGTGTTTGATCTTAGAGTCCTTGTATTAGCTTGTTTGACTAACAGTTCCCTCAAGTATAGAGGGGCACATCCTTGCATGCATTTGAAAGTCAAAAGCAGAATCTTAAACTCAATCCTTTTCCTGGTGGGCAGCCAGTGAAGATCTTTTAGAACTGGTGTAATGTGATCATACTTTATGGAGCGACTAACCACTCTAGCAGCATTGTTTTGGACTTTCTGGAGCCTGCATAGCAGCTCATCAGTAATTCCACAGAGAAGTCCATTACAATAGTCAAGGCGTGATGTCACCAGTGAGACGATGGCACTCTTGGTTGTGTCAGTTGTATATATATATATATATATATATATGTATATATATATATATATATATATATATATATATATATATATATATATATATATATATATATATATATATATATATATATATATATATATATATATATATATATATATATATATATATATATATATATAAATGACCAGATTTGGGGATGGACCCCAAACGGTGGTAGACCAAGCAGCATCATACATAAAATGAAAGCTAAGAATCTCAGGATACAGAAACTGTGTGGTGCCGGAACCAAAAAGTTGTACAAACCGAGCTATTGTACCGTTTCCATTGCAACCTTTTTAAGTAGTGAAAACACTGAAAAAATACTCTTCAATTAAATTCTTTTTTGGTGGGCTTCTTACCAATATTCCTAATTGAAATTACTCTTCATGACTGATAAGGTTCTTGTATAGTGAAAAAATGTAAAATGAATATTTTGGTAGTGTTTGCACTGAGTGACCTCACATTTAGGGTACATATGTAGAAACGCGTAAAACTTGAGTATTTCCGGACTGTAAAGTTTTTATAAAAGACTCATATGAAATTTTTCAGGCAAACAAAATATATTTTCAGAATGTTTAGACACTGTAAGCTTTCCTTTGATGTAAAATATGACTCCTGGCACCTTTTGGCACTAAAAATACGCTTTATATATAGTAGCTGTAGTCGGGACTATATACACCAATTTGGTGAAAACTGTATATTCCTAAAAATTTGGATTCTCCAAATTTAAAGGATAAGATTAATATAGCAGTCAAGATCCTTGTCTCAAGTTAATTTCTGCAAAGAATCCAGTCTGTATACTTTATTGTATATATGAGAACTCCATTCTTCAGTTTTAACCAAAATATTACACTACAGTGGGGCATTCTATAAAGCATTTACAATGATTTCATTGTCCCCATCACAAAAAGGACAAGTTAACTCTTCTTTAAGTCCAATTTTCATTAAAAGAGAATTTGTTATGACTCTGTAACGTATAATCTTGAATTGCACAATTTTTACATAGAAATCTTTACAAAACTTATGTAAATATATTATTGCAGTTTATACAATTTCAATATTAATATCAAGATTCAACTTTTCATACCATTTATCTTTTACTAATTTAAGAATATTACTATTGAAGTTTATTAAGTGATTGTAAATATTATGACATCCTGACTGAAATGATCAATATTTTAAAACTCATGTTTTGATCTAGACAAAACCGTTGCTCTCTTTAGCTGTTTGTTGATGCCATTACACATGGGCCTTATTTTATATCCTCCCATGTGGTTAAGCGAATAAGGTTATAAGGATACAAAAGCTTCATCAGATACTGACATTTAAGGTAGTATCTAATTCATGGCAATGTGAGACTGATAAATACCAAACCAGAACATATTGTGATATTACAAATGTCATTGTATGCAATTAAGCGGAACATCAATCTAACATGAAAGGTCTCATAATGGGTCACTTGTTTTAACGTATTCGTGCCCAGAATTTCAGATTGATATTGTCGTCTAGAACTATGATACTTATGAAACATGACTAGTGCAGCAAATATAGATTATCGGTGGGGGGGGGGGGAGGTGATTTGGCTGCTTGTGATGATGAGTTAGCCATTGTTAGCCCCGAATACTCTGCTTTCTGCATCCATTTGGCTAGTGAGGATTTCGCCTAGGAAAACGACGACAAACAAACTTCTGTTTCCAGTTAACATAGGTTGGCCTCGCACGGTGGGTCATTAGTATAATCTACCATTCTTCAATATTGCCAATCATTGGGATAGATTAGAGATATGAGACGTTGCGCTCTTTCCACTTAGCCCTCTACTGGAGCTTCTTGCGTCCAAAGCACAAGGACTCAATTCTTGAAAACAGTTTAAACCCTGTCAAGTAAGTATTCATTAGATAGCTCTCACTGAGTACTCTCCAATCACAATGAGTACCTATGTGCCAGGGGTTCAGTTTTGTATTACCAAAATTAGCAGCCAGCAGCATGAGGATTAAAATGTTCAAATGCTTATTTTATGGAGTTGGGAGTATTCAGTTCATCTCTTTTGTTTGCTTGTTATGCCCCACACATAACAATCCTGGCATTTAGATGAGTATGTATTGTTTGTTTTTAATGTCATCCATGACAAGACTACACATGCTTCATTGCTTTTGCTATTTATAATTTCCCCCTTGTGATGTCCTGACATTTTTGTTTTCGACCGCACTATGACAGCTAGACTCAATTGGCTTTCCGAGGGCTCTTCCTGTTAACCACATGTTACAATTATAGTCAACATCAGCCACCTCAGATGGCTTTGTGCTCCAAAAGAATCGCCCCCCTCCTCTTATTGTCATAAATAACTGTTTGTCTTTTTGGCAGGGAATTCATTAATAAAACAGAGTGGACAAAAACAAGAGTCAGGCGTGATATTGAAAGCATGTATTAACATTATGTATGAGAAAGTTATTTGGAGGTCTTCGCACCTGATTAATCCCAGCGATCGTCATTACAGGTCAAGCTAATTACTGCAAAGGTCACGACCTTCCATCTTGTCACGTGTCAGATTAGATAGCTTGTCACGTCGTCAGCACTAATATTGAAACTACAGCATCATCGGCCATAACAATAACTGCACCTTGAGACATATAGTCCTGCTTTTTTGGCGGGTGGTCCACCCTCTACCATCTTTGCCTTTGCGCTCTTTTGTGTCCAGTGCCACTATCTTAAAATTACTTTCCACTCCTTTTATCACCCCTATCACCTAGCCTCGGATTTTCTCTGGGTACCAGTGACCTTTACACTGACAGCTATCTACTATTAACTTGGGAGTCACTGATACCTGGGATTCAGCAAACTCCTGCCATTAGGTATTGGGGGGCGGGGGTTTCACCGGGTGTTCTTACTTCGACGCAAATTTTGCGAGAGAAAAGAGAGGGAGGATTAAGTTGTACATCATTTTTACCAGCTTAGTTTGAAGAGATAGAAAGAGAAGCATTCCCTTCTCTTTATGAATAGTCACAATGCCACACTTGTTTAAAACGACTAGGCTAAACCATTGATCGAGCGGAAGCACACTCTATTGGGGTTTACAGATGTGTAGTTTTCAGCATTTTTCTTTGTCTGTATAGACAAGGTTATTATTATTTTTACTTTGATTATTATTATGATTACATTTATATTATTTTTATCATTATCATTATTAGTAGCAGTAGTAGTTGTAGAAGTAGCATGTTTTTCGCAGTGTATTTCACAACATCATAGATGTACTGACGAATGAAGTATAAATAGAAAAATATAAGTGACCAAAGAAGATAATATTAACAAAATGCAGAATAAACGAAAAAACAAATTTCTTAAATGGGCTGGGCAGATAGGGGGGGGGGGGGGGGTCATTGCTTTCTTGATATATCACTATACAGTATCTAATGAGAGGGGGTGGTTGGAAGATGAGGCGGGTTGTAGTGGGATTGTTTGGTTCACTCAGGAAGCAATCTCTCAATGGTTCATTGATCAGCTTGTACTGAGGGGCCAGAGGGGCAGGGGTGAATGGTGGGTTTTTGAGTTTGGATGTATAAGGTTGCTAAAGGGATTAGAGGAAGAGTGTTTGGGATGACCTTTGTGCAATCACTAAACTAAATGATTCACATATACTAATATGAGGTGTTTGGGTAGGTGTGGTTGGGTGTGCTGTGATTGGTGAGCATGGTTGAGGGTGGCCTATGTTGCTGCCTGTTTGTCAGCTTCTATGTGGGTGAGGGTAAGGTGTGGTTGTGGTTAACAATCTTCACTTGTCTACTTGTATGTGGATGGAGGGAAGAGGGGTCCAGGGGATGTGGTATGGTCATGGGATGACCTATGTTTTGATCATTCAATGATTTATTTGTCAGCTTATATGATGGGTTCTGGGGGCGAGGGGGTAGTAATGGTTGTGGGAGACCTGTGATTCTATCTCTCAATGTTTTAATTTTCTGCCTGTATTATGGATTGGAGTGAGGTAGCTATGCTTGGAGATGACCTGTGCTGAGATATCTCCAAGATTTATTGGTCAAATGGCCCTGATAGCCGTGTGGTCTAAGGCATTGCCATGTTAGAAAGTTGTCAGTGAATTAGTGTTAGACAGTGTTGCCGCTGAACACTACAGTTTACGCCACCTGTCACAGCTGGCATAGCATGACTTAGCTGCAATATTATAAGAAAAGGTGAAGAAAATTGAAATTCCAAATCTATTTGTCAGCTTGTCTTGTCTAGGTAGGGAGGAGGGCTAGCTATAGTCGGAGGTTGGAGCCCCAAGACTGAAACACTATGTGCAACAACAACCTACTTCAGTACAAAGTAGGTTTTAGGTGAATTGCTGATCCCTTTCACCTTCAAAAATATCTCATACAATATGATATCAGGTGTAAGGTCATAGGAATTTTTTTACCAAAAATAAAGATCACTCCGTTTAATTTGATCTCCACATTAGTTTCATTTTATATCAGGTTGTATTGGTAAATGTTGTTTAAAGTAACAGTGGAAAGGAAGAATGAGATGGTTATTAAGTAAGTTTTTACCAAGTTGTTGTACATAGTCCTCACTAGAGCTATCATGAATGAAGCCATATTTCTAAAAACAAAAGTGCTGAAATAGATAAAATAACACATGAAATGAATGCTCATAGTGTCGCCCTTCTACAGAGAGCTAGTGTTTGCCTGCACAATCTCATATGTCTTTTACTAAAACAAAACACGCCAAAAATACACCATTTTTCCTGTTTCATCACAGTTGCCCTAAACATGATATCACTCAGTACAAACACTTCTCTACCATTTTTCTTAAATAATATCACTACACAACTACCTTATTAATTATAAAAATAGTAATTCAAATGGATAATAATGCTAAAAAGCCACAAAACTAGAATGAGATGGTCATTGGGTGACTTTTCGCCAAGTTCTTGGTTAAAGCCGCTATTCACAATCCACAATTGTGAAAAGGATCTAATAATAGTGAAATGCAGGCTCATAATGTCTTCCTTATGAATACATATATTGTTTGCCAGCACAATCTCGTATATATGCCTTAATTTACAATGTTTTTGGCCATTTCTGCATATTTACCCTAAACGAGGGGTCACCCAGTACAAACACACCTTTAACATTTGCCTTCACTTAATTTACTAGACAAGGACCGTATTGACTGTCAAGAGTGATTTGAATGAAGAATAATGCTATGAAGCTACAAAACTAGAGTGAGATAATCATTAGGAGAGTTTTCACCAAATTGGTGTGTATAGTCCTCACTACAGCTACTATGTATGAAGCCCTATTTTCAGGACCAAAAGATGACAGGGGTTTAATGATACATCAAATGAAAGCTTACAGCGTATACTTTCTGAAAATATATATTGTTTGTCTGAACAACTTCATACAAGTCTTTTATATAAACTTTAATGTCCAGAAATACTCATTCTTTGCGCGTTTCTACACATGTACCATAAATGTGAGGTCACTCAGTGCCAACACTTCCAAAATAGTTCATTCTACTTTTTTCACTAGACAAGAACCTTATCAGTCATGAAGATTAGGAATATTGGTAAGAAGGCAACCAAATAAGAATTTAATTGTAGAATAATCATCGTTGAGTATACAGTATAACCTATAGCACTCTGTATGAGCTTTTCACTCACGTATCTATTTAGGAGTAAACACAACGTACGGTCAATTTTGTCTGATTCGTAGAACCTTTGTTCTCAGTAAAGAAATGCTTAATATGATTGTATAACAAAATTCGATATTGCATGACAGTGGTCAGAAGTTTAAATGCTTGATGTTAGACAAACGAAACTCCCTACATTCTCAAAAAGTTGCCCCCTATGCGAGCTTGCGGCCCCGACGACGGGAAACACTTTATCCTCCAGTGCCCATCATCCAAACCCGCACGCAGGTTGATGTTCTTAGATATTGGGCAACTTACAGGTAGCCTAGATGATAGGCTAGACAAAAAACAATAAAGACATTCTGCCAGTCTTACATTAGAAATGACTACATGGTCTATCCTTCGAAAACATGGAAGATATCCAGATTACTGCGGGTAATTATATTTGTGAAATGTATTAGGATAACCTTAAATCCAAATGCGGAATAGGATGATCTACCTCATTTTGTATTCAAAATGATTATACTATTTCACCACCTCATCACAAATACATGCAGAGACATCACATTCACAAAATAAATGTAGTATGCTTTCTGGTTCAGAAACACAAAAGTCACATTTGTATGAGTCTTTAATTCCATACTATGCTGTTTTTTTGTTAGTAGCTAAAATGTGATGCAAAATCTTAAATTAAACAGTCTTTCCCCAGCTATCATGGCCTACTAAATTTAGTTTGGGCTTCTTTAGATAAATCTGCACAATCCCCACACGAGACATCTAATCATTCAGAACAGACATTTAATTTCTGCAGCAGACAAACGGACATTTGCCAGTGCCTTGCTGTTCAAACACCCATGGATGACATCTCAAAAGAATAAGCACATCAGTGACCAATGTAGCTTCGAATCAACGCTTCGTTTAGTTGTGAGGTCATTCATACATCCATGTCGAAGAAACTAGGTGGCAATCAGGCGTGCGGTTGTATATCATGCCCGTGCTGCACACGCATTTAGTGCAGGAATTAAATCTCGGCACTGTAGGTCGCAATACCATTTTTAGGGCGAAGCTCTACTAAAACATTTATGGTATACAATGGACGAATAGTACGCGTGACACCGGTAGATATAGCCTATTCGGTTTCGGAGTCAAGGTAGAACACACATTTCACAGAGAAATAAACGGTTTCTTCTAGTCGTGCGGTTCGATGAATTAGAATGTTGGTAACACGCATTGTTTATTGAAGAAAAATATGTGTATATTAAAAATCGAATAGAGCCATTTCGGTATTGAAAGCAACGTAGGAGACAAAGTCCAGAAAACTATATGAAATGTCTATATCAAAATCGAACAAGGTATATTTTGGAAATATATATTTATTACACATCTTTTGTATACAAACTGTCTTTACATGTTTTTATGGAGCAATAAAAGTTATAAAAAAAGTCCAGAAAACCACAAATTTATTTCGTCGTGTAGTTTTACATGTACGAATAGGATTGCTGACAAACGGGATCTCGTATCACTCTCGCGAGACGTTCAGAGGCGTGTTCTCTACGTAACCGGATGAACCATACCCTAGGTCCGCAGGTCACACAAGGGGTGCTTCTGAACCGCTCTTCGGGTAAATCCAGCAGTGGGTCTGGGGTACAAGCGCCATGACGAAAGATGCCTGTCTTTGGAAAACGGTTCGCTCAAAAGGTACGAAAGCCGCTTTGATTATTCAACTACGCTAAAAATTATATTTTCTTGAACCTTGGTTCGTCGTACAATCATGGCGATAGGAAAACACGTCTACATTTTTTCTCTTCTTAAAAAAATACTTCTTGCATATATTTTCTTGAACCAAGCATACTTTATTAGTTCGTCGTAAAAATTATCGATATTTGGAATATACGCTTGATTTCTATTCTTAAGAATTTTGTTTTGTATCTTTTTT
>OZ012701.1:2810397-2828337 GCA_963942565.1 Maea johnstoni
TGTAATACTATACTAGGAATAAAAAATAACATACAAAAAACAATGAACATCAACTGTTTTATTATGTCAATTTGGGATCAAGTCACATGATACAGTGACCTATTTCCCACTTCCGCCATTAGCAAAGTACACTCATGTTATGGGACATACTAGTATGGGAGATCTGGAACATCTGCTGGCTCTTGAAGAGCAACATTATCTCCTGCTTGCTGCAGCTTTACTTCTAGAACCTGAACCTGCAAATATACCTAGACGTCAAGTTCGTACACCCAGAAGATACTGGGTGAAGCCATGGCTTTTAAGGCGCCCCTTATTTGGACAATATGAAAAACCTGTTATATGAGCTACATAGAGAAGATAGTAAAGGCTACCAGAACTTCCATCGTATGTGACCTGAGCTCTTCAATGAACTGGCTGAAAAGGTAGGTCCTCTCATTACCAAGAAGGATACCTTCTATCGTAAAGCCCTTGACCCTGGACTTAAAATAGCCTAAGATAAATGGCTACAGGAAATGAATACTCTTCTCTTAAATATGCTTTCCGAGTAGCACGCAACACAATAAGTAAATTTGTTCCTGAAGTGGCTGAAGTCATTGTCACAGTGTACTTGTATGAAGTTATGAATCATGATAGCCCTATTGGATGATGATTTCCTTGATTAAGTCACCATAACGCGTCTAAGTGGTCTTGCTCGGGTCGACATGTTTACTTGTGGTGACCTACTTACAGCGCAGTCACATAATATTTGGCGATATGTTAATGAGTTCTTAGTGATTCTTCCTCATTCTTAATACATTCTTAGGAATTTACGATGCCTTTAGCAAGAATTATGCACCCAAGAACTGGGAAGAATCAACAACAATCAACAACAATCGACAAGAATAAACAACAATGTAACACTAACATGTTAAGAAGGTGTTACAACTGTACTAGGATGTGAAATCATTGAAGCGTGCTACAAGAACTGCCAAGAAAGTTTTGAACATTCCAAAACTTTCTTGGGGGTACCAGAACATAACAAGAACATCCAACAACATCCAACAACATATGACGAACAAACAAAGAACATACAAGAATCAACAAGAAACATGCAGAATTTTTCCAAGATTTAGAAACTTTCCAAATTCTTGGTCTATCTTCCTACGGTCTTGGGGACGTTCTTGGCAGTAGGAAGGGGGCTTTAGTCTAGTTTTCCACTATCAAGAACTCGGACAAGAACTCAAAATTCACTCAGCAGGGGGTGGACTTGTCTGAAAGTCGTGGCCAAAATGTACCTCAAAAATGGGCACGAATAAGTTAAGACATTGACAAGAAGTTGCTGAGAACTGTCTTAGGAATGTCTAAGGAATAGTCTTGAGAATATCTTGAGAGTAAGTTAAGAATATGTTAGACTTTTGTATGACATTTGCAAACTTACCAAGACCAACATAAGACATTCCTAAGTAGCTCTTGATATATTCCTAGGACAGAAGCACAAGTATGCTAAGAATGATTTAAGACTAAAGGCCAATATAGGTTTTTGTAGGTTTTTTGAATGGTTTTTCTCACAGATTCTGCCACAGATTGAATGGGATTTGGGGATGTTGGTTCACCTGTGCTGTCCTTGGTAGCATCCATTTGCTCACTCATCTTTATTTTCTTCTTTCGCTAATCAGTTTTGTATATTTTTGGAGCTTTTCTTGAACTAGTGATTCACACGCCTCTGCCCCATGATGCCATGTTTACATAAGTGCCCTACTTTCAGGCAAGTAACGTGATGCATTCTACTTAGTTCTGGGAGTCCTATCATATTTGTAGTCATTCTTAAGAATGTTCTTAGGACATTGCTAGGACATTTCTGAGAATAAGGTGAGAATATTTAAATGAAATATTTGGTCCCGAACACACAAGAATTAAAGCGAATATCCTAGGAATATCTTAGGAGCACTCCTAGGAATGAGTTAGGACCATAAATCATTGATCATTGACTCAAGAACTTCTAAGAATGTTTTGAACATGCTCAAAACTTCGAGACTGTACGAACAATTCTGGTATATATAAACGTATCAGAGTATTGTTACTAAGCTCGGACACTTCTGATGACCTAAACTGAGCTTCAAATAAAACGAGCGATTTCATTTGTTCAAAGGCTTGGCAGCCGGAACCGGCTACTCAAGCGAGGCAGTGATTGGCTATCTATTTTTAGTAACTTTTCTAAACATAAAAAAATATTTTTTTTGAAAGAAAAATTGTGAACTAGGATCTTGAGGTATTTCTTTCATTTTTTTTTCAGATTTTCGGATTACTAAGAAAATTCAAAGAGAATTCTGTGGTTCTCGTAAGCGGCCTTGGAAATTGTTTTTATACTTAATAGAACAAACATGCAAACACACAAACACAGACACACACGCCCAGCGCGTTCAGGGATATTGATATGTCACCTACGTCCTTACCAGAGTCCCCAGTCCCCGTAATGTATATGTGTGTGTGTGTGTGTGTGTTAGTATGCCTGTTATATGAAGTATTATGAAACGTAACACAAGGAAAATTATGTAACTAAAAGACGTATATTTATCCGCTGTTCAGACAAGAATGGCACTGCCGGCGCTGCCTCATGTGCGTGTAGTGTGGTGATTGACAAGGCTACACGAGCGAGGCAGTGATTGGCTATCTATTTTTAGTAACTTTGCAGAACACAAAAAAATATTTTTTAAAAATAAATATTTGCGAAGGAGGATCTTGAGGTATTATTTTTTATTAAGATTTTCGGATTTCTAAGGAAAAAAATAAGATTTGAAAAATATTTTTTCAGTGGTCCTAATAGGCTTCCGTAATTGGCAAATATCGGCAAATTAAAAACGTCGGTAAATTAACAGGATTTACAGTATATGCCAGTCGATGATACACGAACAAATCTTCCATGTGTTGGGCCTGTGTGGTCTAAAGTGGTATCACTGACTGCTTAGTTTGAATGCGAGTCAGGGCAAGGGAGAAAATTACCAGTGACTTGTGGTTAGGCGGTGTTTTTCTCCAGGTACTCTGGGTTTGCTCGACCAGTTGCATCCATCTTGTCAAGACCTAGCCACATTGTGGCAGAAAAAGTGACTAACAATCGAAATTCTGAATTCTTCTAATTATGTGCAATTTACTTGGTATGCTGACATATTCCCTCTCGACAAAAATATGTAAAGGAGAGTACAATTAGCAAAATGATGGCACCTAAACCGAGGATTGCATTTATATACATTGTTGGATTTCCTTTAGAGATTGCAGACTCAGGTGTAGATACCAGTACATTAGCAGGTTTGCACTTGTCATCACTAGACCCACAGCAAAATCTGTCTATGTAGTCTATGATATGGGTCTTTGTAACATTTTCACAAAAAGGCAAACTGGTTTTAGTCCTAAGGTTTGTAACATTTGTTAGCCAAAATAAGTCACATCTACAAACAAATGGGTTTTGCCTGAAACTAAAACGCTTTGGAACAAGGATCATTTCTTTGGTCAGGTTACTGACCTGATTATTATACATATCAAGATTAAGCAGAGAGACCATTGGTAGAAGAGTACCAGGATCGATAGAAAGTATTTGATTATCAAACAATGATAGCACCTGTATTTTGCTCAATGACTGAAACAATCCAACAGGTAGGGAGGTTATCTTATTGACCTCCAAGCGTAAACGTCTTAGGTTTATTAGGCCTTGGAAAAGGTTAGGATGAAGATTACTTAATCAGCCATTCCACATTGGGTCTGGAAGTTGGTCACGAGGGTTTGTGTCACAGATCTTTCTGAGACTAAATCTTTGTGAAACTAGTATGTCTCAAGGGCAAAAGCCCAAAAAATCTGCCTACAAAGTCTTCAGACAAATTTTTTACAGCAGTTTGAAGTTGAGGCTATCCAAATTTCAGAGGACCACTCAAAATATGACCTTAATTTGATTTCAGGCTTGTACTAATGTATTGAAAAGGCTAATACCCCATTGTATGCTATTTTTATGAAGTAAACTGTATGATGGTTCAAATAAATACAGCTTTTGCATATATTTCACTTGTTTTTTCATCATTCTGCCACTGTTTTATGGGTATAGTTTCAAAACTGCAATGAAGTCCTGAAAGTATTGTCTAACTTTAGCTGTAAAAGTGAGAGATCTTTCTGAAAAATAGTCTAACCTATCTCAGGGAAAGGACAAATTAGTGCTCTGGGACTGGCCCAAAAGATGTAGAGCATAGGTGAAAGCATCGCTGGTAAAAGCACATTGATAAACGTTTCGTAAGTTGCAATATTTTTATGTAGAAATTTATAATTTTTCAAAATCAATATTTAAGTTCAGAAATCATCTTTATAGGCCTAAAGACACCTAATTAACTTAATTTGTTAATTTGGACTTCATTGCAGTTGGCGATGAGGCTAGGATTTTTTTCGTTTGTAGGTTGCAGAAAATGGTAAAATGGAAAACACATGAATACAGTCTAAAAATCAAAAGGTTTATTGAAGAAACCTGTCAAATACCAAATTAAAATATACACAGATATCATATGCACCTATCCCAACAATCGTTGGCAAGGCTGAGCCACTTTGCTATGTTAAATTTCACCCAGAAGGCACTTCAAAGTATAAAAGTATAAAATGAATTAAAATGAGTTATATCTTCTCGCTTGGCAACACCTTTCAAAGGCTATAATGGTGAATTATATTGTACTACTCATAGTTATTTGACCTTTTCATAATGATGGAAACAATTTCCAACTGCATGAGGCTAGTTTGGAAAACATCTCTTCACACTGACCTGCATTGAAGTTTTGACTAAAATAGTTTGTAGGTTTCAGGTCTGCTACCTTAAGTTGTATCTCAATGTGAAGCTTTGAAACTAGGTAGGTAAGCATCTAATGTCCATTCTTACCATATATATAGGAAAGTTATACATTGTGCTATTGAAATCCCATCAAAATTATCGCTTTGGCACAGCATTGATCAGCACAAAATATGTTTTTTTCATGACACAGATATGGCATTATCACATTTATGATCACATAACGGCACAATGGCACCCTTAAATACTTAAAAGTCCACTTATAAAAACAGAATGAGACAAACAAAATAAATAATGCAAGTTTCCCAGCACTTTTACACTACTACTGAACTTCAAAATGGAGTGTTTGAGTAAGTTATGTAAGTTGCGCAGATCTTCTCCAAAATGATTGGACCTTTGAACATCATTAAAGCCAGTAAGTTATGACTAGATTGGAGTAGTACTTGCAAACTAAAATCGAACACAACTGTTTGAATAAATCATATATATGGAATGTTATTGGAGATAAAACATCTTCACAATGTCATTTGTGACTCATTTTGAGAAATATACAATATAAAAATGGTTTAAACACTTTAAACCAGCATCCCTTATACTTTTAACAGATGTACTGATTAAGCATAGAACTTCTTTAAACCAGCATTCCTTATACTTTTAACAGATGTAATGATTATACATAGAAGTTCTTTAAACCAGCATCCCTTACACTTTTAACAGATGTAATGATTATGCATAGAAGTTATGAATCCTTAACATTTAAACATGCAACAGAACATTTGAAATAACTTAGGAAATGAAGTGTGAATACACTTAGTTTGTACGTGGCCTTACCAGTTATTCACTTCCCATCGGTCTGCTGGATTGCCAGAAATTTATCCAGAGAGGTAGCATTGAGAGTGAAGAACCTTCTAGCAGCTTCAGGCTCATATACAACTGGACCATTGGGACAGAAGCAGAGCGAATCACACTGAAGACATGGGGTGAATTTGTTGAGTTTCCCTTTTGCCTTAGGAGGAAGGAGACTTCATTCCTCCCACTTGCATTCACTGCCACACCCTGGGATGCAATTGCAAGTCTAAGTAGCCCTCCATAAACCATGGTATGCATCAGATCCACTCCTCACTGCATGGAGCATGCCAGTGCCCTTTACAGCTGCAATCTGGGCTTGAAGCATGTTCACCTCTTTCTGGGATAAATCATACTCCTCTTGGCCAATCCAAGTGTAGTTTACAGCTCCACCAGTTTCAGATGCCCATTTGAAGAAGTCATCTGCATCAGCCATAGGTGTTCCATGTTTGCCTGCTTGCTCAGCCATCCTTTTGACACTGCCCCCAATGCCATCACAGGGGCCCTTCCCGTGACCTGACTCAAAGTATTTCCACCTTGCCTCGATGCCAAAAAAATCTTTGTGATTAGCAACAGCATCGGACATCAACCCATTGTGATATTGTGATTAGGGGCTATCTGTAATATAATGGACCATTTGGATTCCCTTTTCACTGATCAGAGCTTGAAGGTCCTTCTTCATGAGTGCTTTCAGAATGGTGATCACCATACTGGAGTTGTGATAATTCAAATGAGATACATAAACATAGCTTGTATGTTTCAACTGTTCTCCCTCTTTGTAGTACACTACACAGGGGTGTAACGTAACAGTAGCCTGGTTCCAATATGCACTCTGGACAGCATCAGTAGATACACACGTGAAGTTTTCTGCAAAATCCATTTGGATTATGATGCGGTTAGCTGGCAGGTTTTCTTTCAGCTGGCGTAGCTGTGTGTACTGAGTACTGACAACCTTGACTCTGCGTTTGTCATCTCTCGCATCTAGAACTTTCTGCTGGACAGTAACCTCAGTGGCTGTGACTTTATCCACCAACCCCTTAACTGCCTCTTCCGTCTGGTAAGATTTCACAAAGACATCAGGACTTGGAGTGAGGGGTTCTGTGAGTACCTCCTTGTGTTGGTCACTTTTCTTTGCTGCAGTTTGTAGTTCATCCTCCACCACATTTGCATAGATCAGTTTCTTCTTGATGCCAGCTGGGACTTTCCTTGGGGTAAGGCCACTGTCTCGAATGAGCTGGATGGTCTTGCTGCGTGGTGTCTGAGCAGTGATGCCTTGCTCAGCTTGCATAGCTTCGAGTGGCACTACCACTGGAACTGGAGAAAGCACTGGAGACCACGGTCTATGGATCGGTACTGTAGTCCCCTGGCTTGGAGATGTGACAGTACTACTACTTGTCCTTGTAATGTCACTTGATCCTTTCTTCTCCATCTTCTTACAGCTCCTTTGTTATTTCCGTTTCTGAGCTTTGAGATTCTAAATCTGTTCCTCATGCTTTGTAACCTGTTGGTTCAATTTTGAAACAGCTTTTTCGACATGTTTTCTCTTTTGAGTAGTAGACCTTAGACCAGTACCATCCTCCTTCTCATCATCAGCATCATCACTGTTAGATCCATTGACAGTTGACCAGTCCTCATCTTCCTCCACATCAGCCTGAGCAGCCAGTTTCTCTTCCAGTCTCTTCTTACGGTGTCTCCTGACCCTGCTTTTGGTTAACCTCCTGTTATTTGCCTTCTCTTCTTCTGTCATGTCTGCTACATTCTTTTGATCACCTTTCACCTTTTCAGTTTCCCTTTTCATGAAGGTAGCACCCAGATCAGCAAGTTTCTCTGCCCAATATCTTGGTTGCCACTCAGCATTGCTTAGGGGAAGGGGTCTTGCCCACGTAGAATACATTATACGGCTGAAAAAGTAAAGAAAAGTGTCAAAATAAGCCATGTCCTCAAAAACGTAACGTACAAATGAAACATCACGTAACAAAAATGTCCTCAACTCAAATCTAGATGTAAATACCCCCCCCCCGCCATGTTGTTTTGATTCATTTACGAGCACAACATTTCAAAGTTTTCTAAACTTATGGCAAAATACGCACAGACATCTTAAAATTTCTGTTAGCGGAGCTTCTATGCTACCCTACCCCCAAAATGACACTGATTTTTCAAAGGTCCCATGATAAGAAATCGAAAAACATTATGAAAAAAACACTCACCGCTGATTTTGACGAGTCTGGCAGCATGGCCTAACATCCCCTCTTGACGTCAGAAATGAAAACGAGGCCATTACCTCATTATTTTAGTCTGTAGGCTTGTCAATAGATGGCAATGTCGGATTGCCTAGAAACTTACACAACGTTTGTACGTGACGGTTTTTTGAACTTATGCTTCCCTGCAGGCTTAGAAATAATTCTTTCTGGATTTATTACAATCGTTATTTGTACTGTGCCTGAAGGTCTTTTAGATGCAAAAAGAAGATCTGCCATGAGTACATGTATAGGGTGGTATAATGCGATCGTAAGTTGCGCTTGTTATCGATACGCACCAACCTTACCCCATTTCGAGGTCTGTGGGCCTTTCTTAAAACTTGGTCTCAGACTTTTTGTTATTTTCTCGAAAAGTTGAGATGTTTCCGCAGATGTAGAGACCAAAAAATCATTGAATACTATTTAATATGGTACATGTCCCGCATAAAATAGCTTGATGTGAAATGTACAAACGAAAATGGAAGTCACGTGTACAGACCTACCTAATGTATATTTCAAAATGAAATATTCTGTTTTTGTGTCAGAAATATCAAAATTCAAAATATTTCCAATAAATATAGATGAGGTTTTCCTAAAACAATCCGGTTTTTTAATCTTTTCACACAAAATCATATTTTAACCTTTGCTGAGGACACGTTAGTCCGTTTCGCCTTGTTGCTCTTCCGGCCTCCGAATTTTTTTTTTTTACTAGAGTTATGACACAAGTTATGCATGACTCTGATGCACATTGATCCTAGCTACTGGCTGATACCAAGTAAGCCAGTATTCATGCAGTATTTTCCCTAGGGGGTCGAGGGTCACGCAAATCTCGTTATGTGGACCCTTAAGGTGGAATAGCTGTAATGCATTAATAGAGAGATTGGGCTATCCCGTTTCCGACAACGGGAACGGGATAGGCGACGATGACGTCACCATAGAATGTGTGGACGTTATCGTTTCCCACAAAGCTCGACTCTGCACCGTTCTCAACACCCGACATAAACTGGCTGTTTCCCGTAAGTATCGAACGGTCTAGCGTCTTGCTAAATTTATGCTGTAAATACAATGACGACATCTATTGACAAATTCAACAACTACATTTTAGACATCTATTGACAGATACTTATCCCGACGGCATAGCCCAAACTTGGATACGATGTTCCAACATCGAGATCGGGAACGGCATAGAAGGTGATATGCTAACCCGATCTCGATGTCGGAAACGGGATAGACCAACCTCTCTATTATCTAATTGTAACGATACTAAGTTGGTTAAGTTAGCAAAAGCATCCATGTCCAAATGATTTATCTTGTTATGTGCAATTGCAAGTCTTTACAAATTGTATAGTGGACTTAACAGGCCGGTCTGAATAAAGTTTAGTATATTGTAATTAAGTTGAAGGGAATATAAATTATACAATCCGTTGAACGTTGCCACGTCTAGACCCCTAATGAATGTTTTATGTAGGTTCAGGTAGTAGATTGATACAAGTTTATGAAAAGCATTTTTCTCAATTGAAGTTATGTTATTGTTTTGTAGACTCAGTGTTCTAACTGGTAAATACCTCGTTTGTTTATTCCACTCTGCTATGAGAGACATTAGATAGAAACTCCCTGAACTAAGAAATGTAATACAATTGCTATATAACTGAAGAGTTTGCAGATTATGCAAAGTCGAAAACAGACGCTTTGGTAAAAATGTAATTTTGTTGAAAGATAGGTCCAAATATTGCATACTTTGAAGCCCAGAAAAGGAATCTGCATGTAGGTAATCGATTAGGTTTCTTGAAATTATGAGTTTTGTAAGTGCAGGAAAACAAGGCAATACTGCTTGGTGAATGAATTGGATATAGTTATCGTGTAAAATGACTAATGTCAAGTTGGACAATTTGTATCTGGCATTTTTTCCATATCTACTACAAGATAGGTTGAAATATAGATCATTATCTGGAAATGGTAAAGCTTGTTCATTGTCTTCTCCTGTGCTGTTGTAAATCTCTGGAAAAATGTACATCAACGAACTCTTCGAAATGGTCACAGACTTAAGAGAACTAATACTGGCCACAGAGTCAAAGTACAAACTCTCCATTGAGACATCCTTAATGCTGATAAAGGAAACACAACATGCCTGCGTCATATCATAAAGTGTTAGCAGAGGAGAGTACCAAATGGATATACTTCTCAGCATAGGCAGATCCTGAAAGGCGTTGCTTTCGATTGTCGTAAGATTAAGGCGCTTGAGTCTCAGTGCCTCAAGATTCGACATTCCCTTGAATGATTCATTGGCTATTCGTCTGATATCCATACTTAAAAGGCTCAGGTGTTTTGCATTCGCCCATGAGAAACTTGCAGTATGTCCATTGAAGGTGCATCCATAGATACTTATACTATCAGCAGTATTATTCAGTACTTCTTGATGCATATTCTGGAATTTTATACCATAGAAGCCTAATTTGAAATTGCCCTGAAAAAGTAGACACGGATATATCAATTATGTATCGTTAAAATGTCTTTTGTAATAGATAGTTATCACAAAAATAGAGGATAGACTTTAGGTGAAGGCACCAATTGGTAACATACCGGTAACATTTACCAGACATTTCTAAAAGCAAGTAGTGGAATCTCTTCTATAATTTCTAGTATATAGACTTTGGGTGTGGACATAAAAGGGTAAAATACCATTACGAATTACCAAGACATTTCTGAAAGCAATCTCTGCAAAATGTCACGTGGTGCATCGATGGATAAAATAATATTTTAACTTACTGAAACTTTTCCAAAAAGATGTCGGGGAAGCTCGCGTATCGCGCCATTTCGAAGGGTGAGACTGATTACAGTTTTATTGACTTGTTCAAACAGAGGAAGTCTTGCATGTGTTTTTCCCGCCAGATCACAAATCACGTATACGCCGAAGAAATTCTCTTTACATTTGCACGCCTCTATCACGTGATTGATGCTATCAGGACACTGCTGCCTTGTGTAGGATGCCCAGCTTGTAGAGAGAGAGAGGCTGAGCAGCAAGAATATAATACTGTGCAAAGTTTGTACACAAGATTCATCATCATGGTATGAATGGTTGTGTACTTTAGACGGCGCTGTAGCTGTATTGAAGACAATTCATTGATCTGCATGCTTTATACCTGCATGGGGATCAGGTAACATATGGTTAAATTAGTACGCCTGATATCCATGCAAGCAGTGTGTCGATGCAATACCATATATGGTATGCAATACTATATATGGTAAGCAATATCGCTGAGCAAAAATGGGGCTGCTGATTATTTGCACCTGTCAAAAGTGTGTGTGTGTGTGTGCTATATGGTCATGTGTTTAAGCAACCTTTCATTAAGCATAGCAAACAAAAGTTCTATTACCTCCATCCTGGTCTGGTCTGAACATCGAAGAGTCCACGGCATCATCACTGACTATCTAAGACCAAGCCGCAGTATTGCAGAAAATGTTACAATTACAATTTCCAGTCAAGAAGAGATGAAAGTATATTCGAAGAGCGTTCATACGAACTTTTGTGATAGATAGACCATGTGATAGATAATGTTTGAAAACAGGCCGGTCGATATGTCCATCTCATCAAATGTATGGCCCACGGAGTGGCAAAGGATAATCTCATCCAACACGTAAAGTCAGTAGAAAGAGGCAAACAGGTCAAGTTTAGGAATGAATATAGATTGGCTGACTTCAAGTACGGTGTTATATTAAACACACATGGTAACACTAACGGATCTGTTTATCCCAGCCCTTTAACACAGAGCAAGTTAACATCTAGGCTAACACAGATGCTAGCAATGGTGTTACATGTTTGAAGATGTGTGTCCTGCTCGATCAAATAATGTTTGTCATAGTAAAGAACAGCAACATGCTGCATGGGAAGGTGATACTTAACTATTCGTCTCTTTCAATCTATAGACACATATCAAATATTTCATTAGGATAACACAAACTTGAAATAAAAATTATCTTTAATTTTATTTTTATTATTTAAAACTTAGAAAAAGAAAAGAATGGATATGTAACAAGGTACTCATAACTAAATGCGCTAAATAGTGAAAGGCTGGACATGCCAGGGGACTCTGATCTGGCATCAGAGGGAACAAGGACCAATCGGGGCTATTGTATTGTTTATATTACAGAGAAACCTGTGTGGCAGTATGCGCAGAGCACAACTTTTGGGCTATTCGTTGAGGCTAGCATGTTAAGGATGACCGGCTGGTTTCATATCCGCTTGTTTTTATTCATCTAATCTTAAGTCATTATCAGTTATAGCTTATAATTATTCTAATTATTGTTATTAATAATTATCTTTATTAGTATTATCATCATTATCAAGAACTGTTTATATGAAGTGAATTATACTCAGACAACCTTTTTAACTAGCTGCAAAGGGTCGTCAGTAGTTGAAGATGGTACTCCAACATCATTCATATCAAATATTTTATTAGGATAATTCAAATTTGAAATTTTCATTAGTTTCATTTTTATTGTTTAAATCATCATCATTTATAGCTTATAAT
The DNA here is from genome assembly GCA_963942565.1 of Maea johnstoni. Taxonomy (NCBI): domain Eukaryota; kingdom Metazoa; phylum Annelida; class Polychaeta; order Spionida; family Magelonidae; genus Maea; species Maea johnstoni. The sequence continues at coordinate 2,822,802 of OZ012701.1, forward strand.
TATTCTCATTATTACTATTATTATTATTATTATTAATATTATTATTATTATTATTATTATTATTATTATTATTATCATTATTATTATTATTATTATTATTATTATCATTATTATGATGATGATGATGATGATGATGATGATGATGATGATGATTATCAATGGACTGTTGAAATGAAGTGAATTATACTGACAACTAGTTGCAATGGCTCGTCAGTAGCTGAAGATGGTACCCAACACTAACATGATACTTGAAGTCATAACGGTGTTAACACCTTAGCCGTAACTGTTAAGGCCTTCAGAAAGTATATGGGGCTCATTCTCTCTTCAACACCTTTCACTGTATATATATATATATATATATATATATATATATATATATATATATATATATATATATATATATATATATATATATATATATATATATATATTTATATATATGTATTCATATATATATATATATATATATATATATATATATATATATATATATATATATATATATATATATATATATATATATATATGTACATATGTAAATATATATACATATGTAAACAGAATTGAGATATCTTTTGAAATGGGGAAGTTATGGCATTTTCAATAAATGTAATTTTAGAGCAAAATAGGTTCGTTTTCTGTGATTCTACAGGAATTGGCTTAAACTGAAGGTGGCAATCACCATATGATAACATAGCTATAACTTTTTCATTCTAAAAGATATCTTCCTCAGACTTGAAACATCTATTCACAACAAAATCCTGTTGATAACCACATCTTAATTTATAAGTAATATGGCTGACAAGGTTGGATGAATACTTACTAAATCTTTCCAACATCATCAGACACACTATTACAATATCATAAGATTTTCAGCCTCTATGTCCTCCAATAAATCATCGAGGGAAACATAATATAAGTCATCCTCAGACTCATCATCTTCTTCAGATGAGCCTAGGCACTCTCTCTCTCTCTCTCAGAAGAATATAGCACTACAAAATCTCTCTTCTTGGCATTGTACTTCAAAATCCTCCCAAAGAAGGTCACATCCACCAAATTGTCATTCCATATGTGAGAAATATTCTTCCCAACAAGTTCTTCTGGGTGGAGAGTGAAGCTTACTTCAGGGACAGAGGTAGAGGTTGATGTAGCAATAATCAGACTACACAGGTTCTCTTCTAATTTCTTTTGAGAAAGAGGTTTCCTATTGCTACTGAAAGCAAACATGCTTTTATCTGCTTCTTGCTGCAATAAACTTTTACAGGCATTTATTTGTATCTTTAAAGCAGCCAACTTTGACCTGCACTTAGCTAAGTGCATATTCACCTCTGCTACAGTTCTCCAGAGGCCACCAACCTCCTGTAGGTTTTTCAGAAGTTTGTCATATCTAAACTGTTTGTTTTGCAGTCGTTTGGCTTTATCAGCGACTCTTGCTTCTATTATAGCTGCTCTCAATGCACAAAGAGCTTCTATTCTCTCTATGAACACCACCCTACTCTTCTGCCAGGTCTTTCTGGCTAAGATCAATTTGGAATCTCTTGCCTCTGGTTCCAGAGTATTCAGCCATTCACTAGTATTGTTGCACTGTACATTATCTTAGCCTCCCTTGTGGAATGGTTTGCATGTGTGGTTTGTTTGGCGGACTGATCAAACCTGGCCATCAGTCTTTCTGCTCCGATGTTCTCTGCCGGGCATGACTCTGCTCTCTGAAGTACATCCAGTGCCATTTTCAGAACACTTTTCTTTTCTTGCCCCTATGAGCCACCTGTTGTGCCAATACTTTTGCTTTTTTCGCACTCTGATTCATCCTTCTGTTTGTCTGCACCATCACCTTCATCTTGGTTTTGTACTTGATAAGTCGATTTTCTTTCCTCTTCAACTTTTGCCCAATTTTCCCTGGAGACTTTTCTTTTGCTTGTCTTCCATGAACCTGAGCTTCTTCCTAAGGTGTGCATTTTCACTTGTTGCAGCATGTAATTCAGTTCCAAGTGCGGGTTTCGTTGGGGTAATAGCTGATTTGTGTTTCCTCTTGGTACCCTTCTCACGTTGCAGATTTTGCTGCTGGTCAGATGCCTTCTCAGACTGTGGTTGTCGCTGCTGGTCACACTCAGCCTAACAGGCACAGTTCCCTGGCGTGAATGCTGACAGTGTGATGTCTAAATCAAAGTCATCACATAGAAGACTCTCTAATGCCTCCTTCATCTTGTTTTTTGTAAATGTTGTTTGCATTTTGTGCAATCTCTCTATCTTGCTTGAGATAGTTCTGTGTTGCTACTTTTCCAAGGATGGCATAAGTTTCACTAAAATGTTGTTCATGACAACATTTTTCTTGGCATGTCTCCGGGTGTGGCTGTGAAGATCCAGTACAAATTTATTGGTCAGCCTTCCTTTGTTACTTCCATGTGCCACAAACTCTTGGCAACAGATTTCCAAGTCAGCCATATTTACTAGCTATTGCTACAACTACTGATGTAACTACTGATGTCAGTATACCTACAATGCAAAGGAACAAAAACATCTACTGGAAATGCCTGGTTAACTGCAACTGCATATCATGATTAAATTGAAAAAAAATAAAATAAAAAGTGAAAAAAGTAGGCAAATAGTATTAAAACAAGGGCTGTTTCACTTAAGAATGACAAACAACTAATTGTGAAATGGTGTGGGGGAGGGAGAGTGATGATAAAGGAGGGGGAGTATATGTCTTCGCAAATTGAAAAATCATGGATAGTGAGGATAAATGTGCTCTCCCCAACCCCCCACCCCCAATTGAAGTGGAACAGGCCTAAAGAAGAAAAAACAGCATAAAATTGATATGAAAGATACATAGAAGCCAAAGAAAAGCAATGAAAAATGAATAGTCAAGAATAAAGAAGAATAGACAAATGATGACAAGAAAATGCAATGAAACAATGAAATGAATTGAATTAGAAAAGGAAGACATGATGAAGAAAAAGGCAACCAATAATAAAAACAATAATAATTTCAATAACACTGACCAATAAAACAATAGTAGTATTGATTATGAGTTACAGCAAATGATAACAGTGATGCTAATAATTAAAAATTATATCAATCATAATTATCTTTCCACCACCCACCTGCTGCATTTATAAATTACTTATTTTTTTTACTTATAGTTCATAACAACTTTTACAATAATATATTATTATCATATTTTACTTGGAACTGGTTTTCAAATTCCTGATCAGCTAACTTACCATTACTCATATCTCCATCAAACAACTCTACCCTATTATCGCTCACCCCAACCAAACAACATAACTACCCAATTCTGAGGGAGAAAAACATTATACATTATGATCTAGGAGGTGCATTCTCAAAATTCCCGCAATAAAATACGTTTTCTCACCTATAAAAATCGTTTTTTACAAGTGGGCAGGCATATTTATTTGCTCCAACTACTCTAACATCGATTTCCATCAATGGACGGCCCTAATACTCATTGCACATGCGCAGATTCATTGATTACTAGAGGGGTGTCAAAATCACAGGAATTGATGGCCATATGATTCGGCGCCATTGAGGCGCCATCTATTGACCACTGGCTTAGCTAAGTAGTAGTAGTAGTAGTATTGTAGTAGTAGTAGTAGTAGTATTGTAATTACTACCAATATTATTATTATTTTCATTATGATAATCATTTTTATTATTATTATTATTATTATTATTATTATTATTATTATTATTATTATTATTATTATTATTATTCGTTGTAGTAGTAGTAGTAGTAGTAGTAGTAGTAGTATTGCTGTTGTTATTATCATTATTATTATCATTATTATTATTATCATTATTATTATTATTATTATCATTATTTTCATTATTGTTATTATTATTATTATTATTATTATCATTATTATTATTATTATTATTTTCATTATTATTATTAGCTCGCGCAGCGGGCCCTGAAGTGGCGAGCGTAGCAGCGATTACAGTATACAAAGTCCTAAGTCCTAACCTACCTGGCCACAGCCTGCTACATGCTAAGGCAGATATGTTGGCGTCCACACTTCCGGTTGCTCTTGTCTCGTTTGACGATAATCTCGCATGAAATGAACATCAGTTTTTGCTTTAAGAGCACATTTTGCCGCCAGATCTTTTCGTGTTTAGATATTGCTTAATTAATCAATAAATATGGATTGTTTCCATTAAATTGTATTTAAATAGCGTTTGGACGGCCGAAGATCAGGCAACAAACAGCGTTCTCTTTCGGCGGAATATGACACTAGAATGACGTCACGGTACGAAGGAATTCCGCCACATGCAATGACGTCATGCGAAAAGCGATCACGGCGCCATCTACAGTGATATGTCAACACTAGTGCCATTGTTTATGCAGTGAGTGAAACAGCGAAAATGAATAAGGCCTACTCGTCTTTCCATGGATCAATTTCAATGCGGTTTGAATCGTTAGAACCGCTACTTTTTTTTAAATTCTTGTTGAAATCTGTTGCGAAATGTCGATTTTGCAACAGGTTGAAATCGTATTTTTTTGCCATCGATATTTCCGGTCAATCGCTACTCGTAATGTGTGGTCATTGCACAAATACAAAGCTCATATCAAGGGGTTTTACAAGTAAAGAATCACGTCACGGATAATAAATTCGTAATTTTTTCACTGCATTTGAAGGGGAATGCAGAAATATCATCGAGCTGCGCGAGCATTAAAGCTTTGCTTTATCGTCATATTACCATTATTATTGTCATATATTTGTTATTATTATTATTATTAAGTGTGAACTTCGAACAAAAAATGAAAGAGATAAATAGGAAACGCGTGATACCACTTTAACGCTGTCGATTAAACGATGTGAAAATCAGAAATGTGATACGTGTATCTGGGCAGGAATTAGACCTCGCTGTGTTTGTTTTGAGAACACAACAGTTATCTCGCACTGGGAAGGGGGGGGGGGGCACTCGATCTGCAATTAAGCACATGCTCCTTTTCATTGCACGAAGTGAGGGGTAGATATTAAAAGTAACACTCGCATAACTTAATGAATTATTATTATTATTTTTTTGTATGGATTTATACTTTTAGTAACATTGATACCCGACTGTTACGGGAATTATTAGTTCGATGATTTTTGTATTGATATGAACAAAACATTTTAATGTGAATATATGAAATTTGTGTAGTTTACTACAGTCAATAGACAATACATACATACATTTTCCCCGTAACTTCGCATGTCCACGAAAAAGAAATTAAGGGATGTTTTCCAAAGCCATAATCGAAAGTCGAGATATTCTTTGAAAATCGTTAACGGGATGGGATCTTTTTAAAAGGTTTGCTACACCTTTTTAAGGGGAGATTTTTGTATTATGTATTATGCAGACGACACAGATAGCATGAACGACTATATGAAGTGAATATGAAACTCTTTAAAATAATCACTTCCTAAAATTTTACGACAGAAAATAAATAGAAAGAAGTTAAGATTTTCGATGTTTGGACCATCTGGCCCACGTGGAATCAAATCCTTACTAGCACCAGGGATTGAACTAATTG
>OZ012701.1:2831037-2838537 GCA_963942565.1 Maea johnstoni
ATTGATGTCGTTTCAGGGTTCCACTGCCACATGTCTCAGGCAAAACAAGGTAGAGTTATGGTATACTACAGTAGAATCTGGGTTCAAGACACAGCATGCAGCCATGCCTGCGGCGCAGACTCGAGATGCAAGGCTGCCACCTACTATGCCCATGGCAGCGAATGCTACCTGCACGACCACTCTGCAATTAAGGAAAGTAGCATACACAGTGTCTTCGTCAAGAGCTGTGATCCAGGTAAGAAATTACTCTGGTTAGTAAGCATGGATTTTGAGTTTATTGTATATTTCAAAACTCATTAGTACAGTCTCTATAGAGACAGACACACATAGCCATATGTATATAAGAAGTATATAAGATATTATATAACAAAATGTAATGAAAACATAATACATGATATAATGTATTATATTAGATTATATGATATATAATATTAGATATTAGAATATATGTAATATATAATACAATATACGAAATTATATATGATATAGTATGTAACATAATACATCTCATAACATAATATAACACATAATGGCAAAATACAGAATAATATAGTATAATACAATACAATGTTAGATATAATACATATATATATATATATATATATATGTATATATATATATATATATATATATATATATATATATATATATATATATATATATATATATATATATATATATATATGTGTTGTGTGTGCGTGTGTGTGTTACTGGATAGATAGATAGATGAATAGATAGAAATACTCATGAATCTTCATATCAAACTTAGAATGAGTATGTGGAGTCGTAAGATTGTAATGGGAAAATTTCAAATAGATAATTCATTCTTCTTTCAGATGGGAAGTATTTTTACCTTCAGGCAACAAACGCCCGTTTAGAGAATCACGTGATCGACACTTTTCTCGTCCCAAGCCTCGTAGGGTGTGGCTCACGCTGCAGTCAAGAGAAAAGGTGTAGATCTTTCAACTTTCACAGGTCGACCCCAAAGAGCAAGTGTGAATTAAATGGATCCACGGAGGTTGAGCACCCTAATGATTTGAATGCAGACGAAAATTACCAATATTACCGAGTTCTCATTTAACACTCACATAAATTATTGTCTGGAACGAATGTTGAGAATTTGCCGAATATACTAGTAGATCGAAAACGGCATATGAATATATAAGGGCTGTCTCATTCAAAAGTGTGGGGCAACGCAAGATTTTTTGAGTGGAGGCATCAGATTCGGAATAATTTTACTCCATGAGAATGGATTGGAAATCTGGCAGCAGGGGGTGGCAGATTAATTATCTCACGTTACTCTCCCATCACACATTTGAACGGTACGGCCCTAAAAAGATTCTACTTGTCGAGAATCGTAAATGGTACGACAAGGCGTCGGATAACTGAGGTACTTACGGTACCTGCAACCTGCGACGGATTAAGACCCTAGCCATTATACCTCGGACCTCCCTTATGGAATTCAAATCTGTTCATATAATGCGTTGTGGGAAATAACCTATGTTTGTGTCAATTATGTACAACCTAATGTTTTATTTATTCTCAATTTATTTATACTTTTTTGTATGCTCTCATGATTATACTGTATGTAACCTTTTATGTTGGAAATTATAGTCAATGAATATACATACATACACTGACATTAACGTTTCTGAAGAATCTCTCTGAAAATATTGGTTGAACTGCTGCGTGATTTCTATGTTTTTTTTGGGTGCAAGGCTAGGACTCATCAGGAGTTCAATACTTGACACCGTGATCATTACATCAGACATAAATTATGTCTTACAAGAATGTAACTTGTGTGTGTTTACATTTGTGTTTACATTTGTTTGTACTTGCGTCCATGCTTTTAAACAATAAACATTTCTATTGTCGTCATAAGTATCATTATCTTTATCATTAGTAGTAGTAGCAGTAGTAGTAGTAGTAGTAGTAGTAGTAGTAGTAGTAGTAGTAGTAGTAGTAGTAGTAGTAGTAGTAGGAGAAGTAGCAGTAGTAGCAGCAGTAGTAGTAGTAGTAGTAGTAGTGGTAGCAGCAGTAGTAGTAGTAGTAGTAGAAGTAGTAGTAGTAGTAGTAATAGTAGTGTTGGTGGTAGTAGAAGTAGTAGTAGTAGTAGTAGTAGTAGTAGTAGTAGTAGTTATAGTAGTGTTGGTGGTAGTAGTAGTAGTAGTAGTAGTAGTAGTAGTAGTAGTAGTAGTAGTAGTAGTAGTAGTAGAAGAAGTAGTTATAGTAGTGTTGGTGGTAGTAGAAGTAGTAGTAGTAGTTGTAGTAGTAGTAGTAGTAGTATTTGCGAATTATCTTCATAGGAGGTGTCTTTTAGTCGCAAAGGCATCATATATAGCCTTCACATAGTCACACAACTGCATAGCGACTATGCCAATCGGTCACAAAAGTCATATTTGAAGGCCATGTTGCCCTGTTACTCTGCATGCGAGGCCAGTCATTTCAAGTCAGATATATTGTAGTGGCATCAAGTGACATAGTATGAATATAATAATTATATTGGCTAATGAATGAATGAATGAATGAATACGTGTTTAAAGGCACATCGACACACAAAGTTCATTTAGTGCCATAAAATATAAGCAAAAAGTGGTCCCTTACTATAATTGGAGAATGATGACAAAGCATTATTATTCTAGGTGAAAGGAGAGAGAGAGAGAGAGAGAGAGAGAGAGAGAGAGAGAGGGGGGGGAGATGGAGAGAGACTTCTGATCCAAAGAGGATTAAAGGGCATTTTAGATGCAGGGTATCCATGGATTTGAATTTGAATTTGAATTTCGTTTTTCGTCACATTTATGCCAATTGTGGCTAATTCGTGAATAGCTAGTTGTAAGTAGTGGAGGAAACCGGAGTACCCAGCGAAAACCACCGCCTAACTCCAAGTCACTGGCGGTATCCATGGACAAATCCACACATCCCCCTACTCTTATAAGGCGAGCAGGGTTTTTTTGTTTCTAAAGAACTCTGGATCACCCATAGTTCATTTATTTTGTTTTTCAATATTATAACAAGAACAAGTGTAACAGAACAGATAAAGTAAAACAAGTAAATTACAGAAAGTCATCACAATGAGTACAGTATCTTACATGAAAAATAAATCTTATCTATACATTATATATACAATGATACTTGCCTCCCTTTTTTACACACAATACAGCATTGGAGGTCTTTTTGGGACTAATAGACGTCACAATAGTAGCTGCTGATATTTTGTCTATATAATATTGCTATTAATAGCTGTGGGTTTTTTTGTTTAATATATTGTGAGGTATTTTTCCCACCTTCTCTCATATTGTTCAATCTTGTCATTTTCACTGGCGTATATTTCTTCCGACTCTCTTTCAATTTCTAGTAATGCCTTAAAGTGCATTAGCGAGTAATTATTGCCTTTTCCTCTATTTTGATAGATCAGTTTTTTGGCTATTATGATAATTAAGTTAAAGAGGGGATCCATTTCTGTGTCTCCAAAGTTAAGATTTGATGTTCTAGTCTAAAATTCCTGTAGCCAATTTCTGTAAGGAAAGTAGTAATGTCGGACCATAGATTTTGAGCTCTTTCACACAAAATAAAGGCATGTGCATTTGTTTCTATCCATTGGCAGAATTCACAATTGTCTGACTCTTTTATATTCATACGAAAAAGTCTTGCGTTTGTAGCTACTCTTCCAAACCAGATTTTATATTGAATATCCCATAGGTACATATTCCGAGTTGTTTTTTTAAAAGTTCTGATTGATTGCTTTACCTCTTCTGCTTCGATATCTTGTAAGATATCTATGTTCCATTTTTGTGATATTTCAATTAATATTTTATTTCCATATTGTCCTGTTTTTCTATATAAATTTTGACATCCCTTTTTTTCCGAGAAAACTATATTTAGCAGGTAGGGTCGATATGGTCCTGTATTTTCTATCTGTTTTTTTGCATTTTTAATGAAACCTTTAATACTCTGTTTGATCGACATATATTCTAAGAAATTTAGGGTAACATTTTTTGATCTTTCTATTTCTTCCTTTGTCATTATTTCCCAGGATCTATCTAATAAGTCTGCTATCATATAAACATTCTTTTTTTGCAATTCTTTGATTATAGGTAGTTTTAACGTTTGGTCGTACCATAAGGGCCAACATAGATAGTCTTGGTCTGTGATTGGTGTCAATACACTTCTCAAGTCGTTAATTGATTGAATGACATCTTTCCAAAATCTATTGGTTGTTGTTTTTAATTTTTGAGCAGTGAATTCGTTGCCATACATCCAGCATTTATCTATTTCATAGGCTAGTGCAAAGTTTGTCCATCCACTATCCGTTAAGATTATTCTTCTTAGCCATGTTAGTTTTAATGAGGATGAAAACCTTTTTGGGTTGTGTAGTTGCAGGCCACCTAACTCATGGGGGTATTCTAGAATTTCCTTTCTAAATTTGGGTGGTTTAGTTCCCCAGAGAAAGTCATTTGTAATTTGTTCTAATTCCTCCAAAAGTGTTGGTGATGGGTCTGGCAGGGACAGCAGGATGTGAGTTATCATGCTAGAGGCTAAGCTTTTAAAAACTGAGATTTTGCCATTTAGAGTCAGTCGTCTCCTTTTTTCATTGTCTCAAAATTTTTCTCATTTTCGGGAATTTTAATTTACAGTTATTATCTGTTATTTTGTTTAACTCGTTTGTATTGAAGTGTATGCCTAATAGCACAAACTCATTTGTGAGTTCTAATTTTCCATTTTCTAAACCTATCATACTGCCATCCCATGCCACACCTAGCTGCACGACTTTGGTTTTTTCAATATTTACTTTAAGCACTGAGACAAGATGGAAGTCTTTTAGAGTATCTAGTACTCTATTTAAGCATTTTTTACAGTTTTTGGTTATGAGAGTGGTGTCATCGGCATATTGTGATATTTTATGTTCGTATCCGAAAATCGTCAATCCTTCTATATTTTTATTTTCCCTAATGGCAATGCCTAGTATTTCTGCACAAATTACAAAGATGTAGGGTGAGACAGGGTCACCCTGTCTGCACCCTCTTTGCAAATTTATTGGTTCAGAAAAGTACCCGTTTTGAGAGACTATGGCCTTAGAGCCATTCTGTAGTATTTTTATCCAGTTTAAAAATTTTTCTCCAAAATTACATAATTCGAAAGTCTTTTGTATTAATTTACAGTCTAACGTGTCAAATGCTTTTTCGAAGTCTACAAGTATCATAAATCCAGTGGTATTAGTTGTCTCACATTCTGTCATAATGTCGTGTATCAGTCTGATGTTCTCTCCAATAAATCTATTCTGTACAAAGCCTTTTTGATCATTATGTATTAATTCTTCTAGTGTAATTGGTCTCCAGTTTTTCATGTATCTTCGATCTTTGCCCTGTTTAGGGAGACATGTTATTATTCCTAAATTTTGTTGGTCATTACTTTGTTTGTTATCTAAGTATTCTTTGAAAGTATTTAGCATTAAAAATTTTAAATTTTCCCAGAAAATTTCGAAAAATTCATAGCTATAGCCGTCTGGGCCAGGTGATTTATTTTTTTTCATTTTAAAAAGTACTGTTTCTATTTCTGTTAAGTTTATATTTTCCTCTAATTTCTCTTTTTTTGTGTTATTTAGCCTCCGCATGTGCTGGGTTACCCAGTTTAGCGGTGATTGGTCTAGGTTGGTTGTATTCCCTGAGGAGTACAATTTTTGGTAGAAATCTTTTTGTGCTTTTAGTATTCCGTCTCTGTTTTTGATTAGTTTATCTTTTAGGTCATGTATCTCTAGCATTGATTTATTAATGTAGTTGGCTTTTTCTAGTGATAGAAAGTATGAACTTGGTTTTTCACCCTCATTTAATTTTAAAGATCTTGCCCTTATTTGAGCCCCTTTTATTCTTTCTTCCCTTAACCCTGTTAGTTCAATGTTTAGTATTTCTATCCTTTCTATGTTTTGTTGCATGTCTTCACTTAGTGTATCTATTTCTGTTATTAATTCTTTTTCTCTTTTTTTCTCTTTCCTTTTTTTCTTTTTTGCGTGGTCTATTATTACTCCCCTTATTTGTGTTAACATGACTTCCCACAGTAGGTCTGCTTTAATGCTGTATTCTATTTCTAATTCGTTTTCTTCTAAGTTATTTTGGTTATATGGAGTTAGTGCGTATGTTCTTTTAATCAACCTTATTTCTTCCCTAATTTTATCTTGTAACTCTGTATCTTTTAGTAGATCCGTATTTAGCTTCCATGATCCTATTCCCCTTTTTTCTTCACTTATTATTATTTCTATTGATATTGTCCCGTGGTCTGATTTGTATGGTGAGAGTATTTCAGTGTCCCCTATTCTTGTTGTTAACTGGTCCGAAACTAAAAAAAAATCTAACCGTCCAGCCTTTCTAGGAGTTTTTTTCCACCAGCTAAATCTTTTGTTATTGCCATTTTTGATTCTCCATATGTCAACTAAGTCGTATTCTATTTTCTTTTCTTCTAGTCTTTTGCTTGCTGTCTTATTGTTCCATTTTTCATAGTTGTATGTATCTAATTTGAAATCTTGTATCATATTCCAGTCTCCCCCTATTGCATTGAAAACATTGTTTAATTGGTTAATTTTGTCAAATAATTCTTCCAAAAAAATTTCTATTTGATCATTTGGGGCATAAATACTTCCTACGGTCAGTCTTCCTATTAGAGTAATCTCAATGTCTATTAATGTGTATCTACCGTTATCGTCAAGAATTTTGTCATGTAATACATACTCAAAAGTTTTATTTAATAATATGGCTGTCCCTCTAGCTGTGTTTGAGCTACCTGACAAAAAATATTCAATATTCCAGTCTTCTTTAAGTTCAGTATAGTCATTTTCAGTCAAGTGTGTTTCTTGTAATAATATTATGTCAGTTTTTCTATCTTTTATTCTTTCGAATATATCTGCTCTTTTGGTTTTATCTCTCAATCCTCTACAATTTAAGGATTCTAGTCTTAGATTTTCTGACATGCTTTAAGGATGTTTTGCCGATGACACCAAACTCTGACCATTGTTTCAATTGATGAATATAATATTCGAGCAGCACATACAAATATACATAAAAGAACATGTATCAACACAGAAATACATAGCAGGGTGCCCACCAGCTTAGGGTTCCCTGGGAGGTGCCAACTCCTATTGCACAGCATAAGGTGTGCCCCTTGCGGGGTTTCATTGGATAATATCAATCAAAACAATGTGTGTTGTTCAGCCAGCTCAAAGCTAACAATAGTGATGTGGATGTCCTTGGTTGAGGGTGGGAGAGTTTAAGTAATTAAGGTAAGATGCAACGTACACCGTCTATGATCGACCCTTATGCTGCTGGTGGCTAAGTCTGTCAGTGCAAAATGACACACAAAAGCTGAATAATGACTTATACCCTGGCATATGGTACTCATCTGAGAGTACTCGGCGATACCTTCCAAATGAATACCAACATTACAAGGTTAAGATGGATTTTAAAAATATTTGCCTCCTAATTGGGCTTTGGACGAAAGTAGTCTCAGCATCGG
>OZ012701.1:2843537-2935250 GCA_963942565.1 Maea johnstoni
CTCATAAAGTCCGGTTTCCTCAAACAACCTCCGGATCCTGTTCAATTTCCGTAGAGTCGCCTCAAAGTCTATATCCGGTTCACGTTCTGGATTTGCGTTCTCGTCGCTCCACGTCACGCACCGGTACTCTAATCCTATCACCTTGATATTCAGAAGGTGGAAAGGAATCGAACGCAATATTTTGAGCTCGGCACCTTCGACGTCCAGGGAAAAATAGTCGACGTCGGTGACGTTGATTGCTTTGAGGAGGTAATACAGCGGAAAGCACGTGGCTTCGATTTCGGTGACGTCACGGTAGCGGTGACGTAAGAACGTTCTGTGACCCTTCTTAAGGGTTTTCCGTAACCCCCCGTGCGTTCCCGTGGCAACAAAACGGGTACGCTCGAACCTATCGCTCAAGCACACGTTTGAGAGATACGCACGTCTGTTCTTTTTCCGCATGGCACGAAAGAAAGTGGGATTCGCTTCTATGAGTAGACCACCCCAACCCAGCTTCCTTTCAAGGTAAACGGTGTTTGAGAATTGTTCGCCGTCCACCGCTCCGCACTCGATGAAAAATCCATTCTTCTTCGACTTAAAGATCATCTCAATGTATTGCGACTGCTCGACTTCCGAAGTATCAAAGTACGTTTGTTCTAATTCAGCCCGGTCATTAAACCGATCCTGTCTGGTGTTCGAATCGCCGTAATATTTATCGAGGTCCATGTTGTACGCAGCACCGGTAGATGGCGCCACTATCCACCGTTTTCGTACCGCCTCGAGAACTTCCGGTTTGAGGTCTGATTTCGGTTGATAATGATAGTCGATCTTTTTGCGCTGTTCGTGCCTTTTAACTCGCATTTCCACATCTAGCGTGACGTCAATATTGTATGCATAAAACACGAGCGTCGACGCAACGAAAAGTACCGCAAGTCCGACGTATCGCATGACATTCCTGCATTTACAACGGCGAATCTTGCGACAAGCCCTCTTCATCGTCCTGTCTACCCTTGTTACTAAAAATAACCTCAAAAGGGCCGCACGCGATTGACCGCTCGGCCGACCTCTTACGGGCTATTTTGGTCACTTGTTTGTTAACCCTTCCAATGTTATTATAAAGGCTGATTGCGTCCAAAGCTTAAGGATGCAAATACATTTAAAAACCATCTAAAGCCTGACATGCTGGTATTCATTGGATAGCTCTCGCTGAGTACTCTCAGGTGAGTATCCATGTGAATGGATTTCAGTCATTTTCAGTTTTTTTGCATCATTTTTTAATGACCAAATTAGCCACCTGCAGCATGAGGGTTAAAAGAAGCGGGGGTGTACAACTATCGCCCTGTCGCTTATTCATCTAAAGTGCGACAGAGAATTCACAACGTGCGATAGAAATTAGTTTAACATATAACAGAATATTGTAGGAATCTTCTCTATCTTATCCAGACAAAAACACTCACGATATAACTTTTTTATCGAATTGTCATCATCACACTATAATTTTGTTTTTACTAGAAAAGACACTACTAGAAAAGGTAGCAATCAACTTATGGGGAAGCAGTTTCAATTTATGCGACAACCCTTTATATTTGCGAAACCTTGGACATATACAAAGAATCTAGCTCTCTTGCAAAACCTATCGCAGCCGAGATTTCTAGGCTGGCTGTCATATATATGTTTTTGTTATGTTGATTTTCTGTAACCAAGCACCTAATAGTCAAGGTGCCACAGTGGTCAATTAAGTTAACACTTATTTCTATTTCTTCCCCCCCCCCCCCCCCCCCCCCCCCCCCCAAATTTGCTACCATGGACAACTGACTACTTGTTATATTGGCCATATGTTTGTTCTTATACAGTACAGGTATTTGATTTCTACACCAGAAGAAATCAAGTACCAGGTTGTAATAGAAAATAAAATGATATTTGCCATTTGCTAAATACTAAGCATTGTTTTGGGGTCATTTAAGATTAGCAAACCAGGGCCCAGTAAAACAAAACACTCTTATCTCGATCCAACGATCATCGTACGCCTCATTTAGCACTTATGGCCAGTAACACAAAGCACTCTTAGGGCCTTTCGACCGGAAGATTCTCTCAAAAAGCTGAGGGTGGTATGGGGCTCCCTAAACCCTCACTTAGCTCACACAAGCTGTCTTGAAACCTAGAATAGTGATTTTTCTAAGGTAACTTCACAAAGATTAGTGAATAAACAGTATTCTAGATGATTATGTGTTAATAATCAAGTTAATTTTAACTTTTTACTCAAAATATCATAATTTTGAAATATTTTCCAAGTGACTAAATCACATTTTTTTCATCTCTGCTTATCTAAATGTAAAATTGATCAATTGTGTAACATACTTGTACACATTTTTGTAGTAAGGGCTTTAGTTAGCTTTTTTTCAGGGATGCCTGTATATTGTGGTTCAAGCTTGCTGTCCGTCTGTGGACGAGTGCTTTAAACCACAGGAGGTGGACAGTTTATTTCTGATAAGGAGCTACTCCTGGAAGTATCCCCCATTGTACCTTGAGATGAGGGGATCGTAAATGTTGGAGTACATCAGGGTATTATAGGGTGTTTTTGTTTTACCCAGTAAGTGTAGTGTACAGTGCCGAAATTTAATCTCTGCACGAAATGCGCGGGCATTCCGGGCATAATACACGACTGCACTCCAGATTACCGCTCAGTTGCCTGTGCATTGATGACCTCACGACTGAACGTATTTTTGATTCGCAAGCTACGTGGGTCATTGATGTGCTTTGGTATTTTTTGACGTTGTCCATGGGTGTTTGTACAACCAGGCACTGGTAGACGTCCGGTCGACTGGTTCAGGAATTAAATGTCTGTACTGTAGCTTTTCGCTTAAAGCCTCAAAATGAATATATATATATATTATATATATATATATATATATATATATATATATATATATATATATATATATAT
Organism: Maea johnstoni; assembly: GCA_963942565.1. Lineage (NCBI taxonomy): Eukaryota > Metazoa > Annelida > Polychaeta > Spionida > Magelonidae > Maea > Maea johnstoni. The sequence goes on from OZ012701.1 coordinate 2,846,461, forward strand.
ATATATATATATATATATATATATATATATATATATATATATATTAGGATATTAGTGTTTTCTCAGAGGCATTTACATTCCCCATTGTTTCTGAATAAGATCCCAGTCTTCATTTTCCATGTTCATTTCGTATAAACTGTGGTTATAGCTTTTCATCCATGCCATAATTTATATTGTGCATCAAAGATATACATATTTCTTTTTATTGATTTTTTTATTTCTTCAATTTCTAGTTCTATTACTGGATTTGTTTCCCATATTAACGAAAATACCCGCTACCATAAATTTGTCCCATATTTGTTGTGCGTGTGCACGTTTGTGTGGGTAAATGTATGTCAGTCCGCAGTAGGGACCGCTCTGAGGGCGATACAGGTGAAAATATAACACTATGGAAGCCAGGAATTTATAATGGGCTCTTTTTCACACGAGCTGAATGTTTATAGAACGCGTGGTATGCGAGCACAAAGCTCCTGGCGGCCGGCTGTCTGGGGGCCACGGAAGACCCTCAGAAGCACTAGGGATCTAGACTTTCCGGAAAACTTTTTCAGCCATTTCCTGGCACCAGAAATTAAACTCAATCCAAGACACATATATTCTCCAGGAACAGATTATTTTTTTCCAAATATTAAGAGACAGCCTTTTTTTACGCTTCTCCGAGACTGGTTATTTTTTCAAACTAGACGAGTAAGAAACAGAATATAGGAAAAGTGCTTTAAGAAAAGCTGGTGTTCTCTGCATGGTTGGCGAGGATTATAAATGAAAGCATGTTGCAATGACAATATGTTTGCATTCTTTCCTCAAGTTGTCTAGGGGGTGCTGCACCAAAACGCTTTAAGATCTTCTCCCTCATTCACTTCCTCCGTTATGAGATAACGGCACATATGGTAGAGGTGTAGATCCACGTGCCAAATAGGGAGGCCAGCGCACAAACTGTGACTGATCAGATGCCAAAACATCCAAATAATCTTCCCATATGGGTAATTGGGCTGTCATACTCATTAATCGCCCACTGGGTTATATGGTTATGCTACTAAGAGGTGTGTTTTGGGACGGGCATTTCAACTAGTTTGCAATAGGTACTCATCACCTTAAGCAAAAGTACTAACCTGGCCCCCAGTGGCCAGAATTGGAACTAAACAAAACGAAAACGAAAGAGGCGGCAATAGTAAACTGCCTGGAATCTCCTGATTTTGGATTGTTGAATGTTGACAGGTATGTCAACTTACGTGCTCAATATCAATTGAACATTTATAACCCACAACAGGCTGGGGTGAAGACGCTTTGTAGCGAGTGAGTTCTATGCATGGTCTGTACAGGCACAGGAAGGTCATCAGGGGGTTATTGTATTCTGTCGACAGAATCATATTCTGTCCAACAGAATTCGTATTCTGTTGGACAGAATTACATTCCGTCGACAGAATGTAATTCTGTCAGACAGAATTGTATTCTGTCCAACAGAATTGTATTCTGTCAACAGAATTCGTGATGTTACAAACGGCGCCCCATACTGGTAGTCAATAATATAGGCCTCACCAACAATAGCCACGGCACGCGTACCCAACGTAATATAGAACCGTCTATCTGTAAAATACAAAGTAAATAGTGTCTTATATGAAAGTTACTGCATAATGCCGTATCGTTGACATTAGTACCGTCATGTATGTCGACAGTGTAAGAAATACGCTCGACCATGCCACATCCTAGCACCCACATTTCTCGGGTTACATGAACAGGGTTGTTAAGTACCACATGTTGCCTTTACTCGGCATTTTTAGGGGTTATTCTTGCTCGTCCTTTGTTTCGCTAGTCCTTGAGACAGCTGCAAGCTGATTGGAAAAAACTTTGATGCCTTACCTCTGAAGTACACTTAGCCTAACTAGATATCCACGATTGATCTGATTATTAGGAAGAGGGTGAAGACTTTAACTCATGTATAAACCACAAATTAACCCCATAAGCCACCTTAAAGCATTGATTTAATAAATAACAAAACGATATGATAGTTGGTGAGAAAATGAAGAAATATACGAGTACCAAAGTCATAATGACCACAATCGCGACTTAAGCTGTGGTCTATAAGACAGATAGATAGTGCAGAATGTTGCTGCAAGTATATATTTCTATAATGATGAAAATGATAGTTGAAATAACACTATAGTATTGTATGGGGATCTTTATCCTTTATACTTGATATATAACTTTCCTTGAACTCAAATTTAGTCCCTGACCCACGTGTAAGATTTTATCATTGTTAGTAATTTCCCAAATATATTCAGCCTCTTCCCAGTGTGTGAGTATAATTCACTCTGATAAAGACGACAAAATAAATATGATTTTCTTGAAAATATAAGGGAGCAAAAAGTGAAAGAATGGGCCCCTTCTTGTTCTAAGAGTGACCCATGAACCTCAGCAGCTGTGAATCCCCGTCCTGTTGTCTACCTAAAAGGCCGTCCAAAATAAAAACGTAAAATCTTTTTACTCGTTTTAGGGGGAAAATAGCTGTCAAAAGTTCAGAATCCCTAAATCGCAGGTCAACAATAAACACCCTCAACAAAAGTATAGATTGTACGGTCCTTTTATTCAAATGTTAGTTCAAGTTTCATAAATAGCAGTGAATCCACCTCCTGTTGTCTACCTAAGTGGAATGTCTGAATCGCTGATTCATGCCAGTATAGGTAACATATAAACGTGTGCAACGGGTACCAGGGTAACAGATGCAGTCTGACTGCTAACCTTGCATGTAGCATCTTCTGCACCGGTATGTCCTATCCAGGGGACGAGGGCCTCGAGTTCAAGGTCAGTAATAACGTACAAAACAAATTGTTTATTTTTCTATTTTTCAGTGACGGATTTTTTTCTTGACAAATTATCTGAAACAGATATTTTTATATCTTTTCATAGGCGAGGAAAAAATTTGATTTTTTGATGATGGTATTTTCCTATATTGTAATACCTTTTAGTCGCATTCTCCATAAGTGGATATTATTTAGCTGCGATAAATGTTTCATTTGGTTTTATTCAACTATTCTAGTGATATTTGCCTCTTTTGTGTTTCATGAATTATCTATATAATTTCAACTCTCTCTATGATTTTGGTATACAGTACAGACATTTAGCTCGTGCACTAGTCGACCGGACGTCTGTCAGTGCCTGGGTGTACAAAACCCATGGATAACATGTCAAAAAATGACCCAAGCACTTCAATGACATTAACATAGCTTGCTAATGAAATCTACGTTCAATCTGGAGGTAATCCATGCATCCATGTCCATGAAAATATGTGTCAATCGGGCGTGCGGTCGTGTAGTATGCCCAGACTGCCCAGGCATTTAGTGCAGGAATTAAATGTCGGCACTGTAGATGGTATTTTTCAACGAGTATGTATTATTCTTATTTTGTCTTTACATGTATCTTAGCTTGACGATTTTCAGGAGTGATTAAATATTTACAAAAATAGAAAAGGTTTAAAACTAACTGCCTCATACAACGACTTATACAGGAATTGATAGTAAGGTCCTTTTTACCCGAGATGAATGTTTATGGGACGCGTGGTATGCGAGCACAAAGCTCCTAGCGGCGGGGTGTCTGGGGGCCACGGAAGCCTTTTAGAAGCTCTAGGCACTCCGGAATGCATTCACAGCCAATACCTGGCACCTGAAATGAGAATTAATCCAAGACACTTATACCATTTTTTCTTTCGTGTGGGACTTGTTTTTTTTTCAAATATTCAGCAACGGGTTAACTTTTTCATATGTGTACATGTTTCCCCCCCACCCAAGGATATCAAATAGTAGATGGCTTACATAAGTTTGATTCGATAGACTAAAATACAATAAGATTTTATGAATAGGAGTTTGAACTTGTACCTTTATAGCACTATTTGTCACACGCTCCACTCTGATACTAGCAGCTGATTGGTCAATATCTTTGTCGCACTGGACTGTATCGGAGTACTATCATTCCTTCTCATTAATTGTCAATGTTAGTAGTCCGATAACTGTAATGTCCACCATCGTCATGGTAACTAGAGGTTTGTCTTCATGTTAAAATGGCGGACATGCCTTTTCACACCGTCGCTAGAAATTGTTTTTTGGCGTTTATAACACTATTTGCACATTTTAGTCTGCCAACATGGTGTATATCTGGAAATTAAGATGGCAGGAAGTAATTTAGATGGATCATGTTTTGTACATCGCTAATTCAAATAAGAAAGCTTTGCCGTTCGCTCTGAGTCATGCAAGCCGTATATAGCATGGTCACAAGATAAAAAAGGAACATTTACAGCTTTTCCAACCAAATAGACAAAGTAACCTAGCATTGAGAAACTCATGAAGGTTCGGACCACCATGCCGAACACTCATACAAATAATCTGTGCAAGCAAGATCAGATAAATGCAGATTTTTATGACGTTTGAGGTGGCTGAGGTGGTAGCCATGGTAAATTTTAGAACAATAACCTCCTCACACAATAATCGGAGCATCTGACACATGTACATGCTCCAAACAATAGTAAATCCTATTGTTATATGACGTCCTGATTGTTGTATCATCCGGAATGTTGTCACAATCGTTTCATGCTACGTTTACTTCAGATCTTCATTTAAAACGAAAATCTTGACCAAAACATGTTCATTTACCTTGTGATGTAATGGGAATTGATCACAGGAGTAATGCGATCATGGCAATACCAGTGCATTCCCAGTTAGCAACCAAAACCTTGCCCCACGGGCTAGGATTTTGCTTTGCTGGTGAGTGGGCCACACTCACCTGCCTCCCGTGATCAATTCCTACAGTTTAATTTAGTATGAACTTAGAGCTTGTTGTGCTTCATGTCGGGTAAGGGGGAGGCTGATGATAAATTCGTTATCCGCTTGCTTTGTAAAAAAGAGATACTGCCTGGTGTCTGCAAAAAGCCAGCCATATCGCACGACGCCGGATCTCGTAAAATAGGTGTGGCAAACAGTATGTTGGACATACCAAAAGAGAATTGGGTGGACGAATATGTAAACCCATCAACAATATTTCATAAAAAAAACAATGGCCATTGTGGCAATACTAGTACTAAAAACAGTCATTTTTAAGGATGAACAAATTGCATCGATTAATACAAATACAAAGCTCAGAACTGCACCATTAGTATGTACAGTACATACACTCAATTTCTGGTTGTACAAACACCAGTGGATAAAATGTCACAAAATACTAGTAAGCCAAGCACATCAATAACCCACATAGCTTGTGAATCAAAGCTAAGTTCTTTTTGTAAGGTCACCAATGTATCCATGCCCAGGGATCTATGTGGTCATCGGGTCAGGGCTAAAACAATGCTCAGAGGAATTCGTGGAAAAAAGGTCTATAGATTTTTTTTTAAAGAAAATTGTAAGATTTGGAAAATCTGTGCCACGTTTTTCACCTGCGAGAATTTTTCTTCATTTGTTTCCGAATTTTTATGCAAGTAGAATCTTGAGAAAAAGGATCATATCAATAAAAAATATTTGCCAAGCACATTTTTGATAACTGTTTTATATTCAAGGGAACTTTGCCTTGAGCAGGTTCAGTCTAAAAACTATTCGTAACAATAAGAGAAAATTATATTATACATGAGGTCCATACAGTCGGATATAGTACAACCTTCAAGAAAAAAACTTTTGCTCATTGCTTATAATCCTTTAGCACCATACAAAGCCGGTAGGCTATTGTGAATGATATCAGTTCATACAAGGTACTAGTATTTATTATGGAGATGAGGTGCCAGCTTTTCAGTAGATTACTGGATTACAGGTAGGCGATATTATAACCCTGGGTTAGTAATTGGGTAAGTTGACCATTTTTGTAGCATTCAATTATTCTGTCTGAAAAGGAGCTGTCCATCTTGGGCAAGAATTTGTGTTAAAAATTCGGGGCTGTATCAGTCCATGCTACTGGACTTATTATTTATTCTAAATGTTTTTGTTCTATTTTTGAACAAAATTAACTAAATATTGCACTCAGGAGGTTTGTATTCGACATTTCGAAACTAACCAAGACCAACATAAAAAAATTCTAAGTAACTCTTATTAACTTCCCAAGCCTGCAGCACAACTATGCTAAGAACTATTCTAGTCTATAAAGACCAAGAAAACAAAAATTACAGTTGAACGCTATTCAGATAAACGAAAATTCCTCGACAGCATGTGATCTAGCTATCGAGTTCTTTTTGTTTATTGTGTTCTATAGATGGACGGCTGGAGAGCAGTCCAAGCTTTATCATAGTGGGGGAATGATCAAGGAACTTCCAATAATCTAAGAAAATTCCCTCCAATTTGCTACCGTGGACAACGTACTACTTATATTGGGCATATGTGTGTTCTTATACCTGTTAAAGGCAGTAATAAGATGCAATTATTTTGCTTTAAGCAAAACGATCCTATTCAGAACCTATAGTTGATGTGTAGTATTTTTGGACTGCGCACTTAGGATGTGTACCTTTCTTATCAACACTTATGAGTCCACCTTTTAATTTTGCTCACAAATTCCTGGTGCCAAATAAATTGTAGTGGAGCAAAAATCAAGTACCAGGTTGTTAATGTTTGGCTATTATAAAAAATAAAAAAAATGTTTGCCATAGTCATGTGATATACTTTAATGAACCTCGAATAGATAATAACATTCTGTCATCCAATTTGCTAAATGCTAAGCATTGTTTGGGGGTCTCTTAAGATTAGCAAGCCAGTCCCTTATTGCTATGAATTTAATCATTTTGAATGCTCATACGCTTGCATGGTTCACTAGGTTAAAATTCCTACATAGAATATAAACAAAATCCATTTTAACCTATCTCACCGAACCCATCGCATGCCGTCATAAAAATCAAAATATATTTACTTAAAAAATAATATCAGAAAACCAGAAAACCAATAGTGAAATTATGGATTGACTATTATCGTAATTTGCTGGTGCTTTGATAGGGACATTAGTAGACAAACTCGAAATTCTTAAAATACACACTGCATAACAAGCCTTCATGAAACTATAATACTCTCAGAAGTGTGTGATTCATAAACTGACCAACGACCTGCGAACACAAACATTCTAAATGGAAGCTTATATCATGAAACTACGGGCACAGAACCTAACCTGTCTATTTTCATTGATTTTGTAATAGAAATATTACAGTTAATAAACATATATACATATATAATCCAAATGTGCAGTGGTGCGGTTACAGGGCTTAACGCTAACAGTGGTCTTATCGCTCAAGGCCAGTAAAAAAAATCCCAAAAATGGCTTCGGGCCAGTTAAAAACACTTCAATTGGTCCTACAGGACCAGAAAATATTTGGGGGCATTCTTATTAACAAGTTTTGCCTCAAGAATATCCCAAATAGTTTTGGAATAAATGAAGATAAAATAAATAAAAATAAATGTCTGTGAATTTTATGCAATGTTTCTTTCTTTTAGTGTTAAAGAAACATTTTCAGGATCAGTAAAGATTTTGCAGGACCAGTAGATCCTTGGTGTTACTGGTCCTTCAAGGCCAGTATCATTTTGAGTTGGCGTTGAGGCCTGGGTTATCAAAGGTATTTCCTGCTTTGCATTGGAACGTAGTACCCTGCGGCTTTCCAGAGAATCTGCATAAACTATGGTCTATATATCTCTTTTAATTCTCTTACTGTCTTCATCAAATATTTGAAAATGGGCTATTCAGTATAGGTGCCTTTTTGCCCAGCTTTCACATATCAACTTTTTACCTGTCATTAAAGTCAAGTTAAACAATCTTTTTCTTCAGCTCTTAGTATTTTCTGTTTTTGCTCAAGTCTAAAGTGCTGGTAGCCAAAATTTTATAGCCCTCTTGTTAGCTCATTCCAAAATATTAGTGTTCTCTACATTCCCCTCTGTTTCTGACCAAGATTCCAGTCTTCATTTTCCACTAAGTACATTTTGTTTAAACTATCATTTATTGCTTTTCTTCCATGCCATAATTTATATTGTATATTAGAAATATATACATTTCTTTTTATTGATTTTTAAATTTTTTCGATTTCTAGTTCTATTACTGGGTTTGTTTCTCACATTGACGAAAATATCCGCTACCACGGGTTTTGTCCCATATTTGTTGTGCGTGTGCACGTTTGTGTGGGTAAATGCATGTCAGTCCGTAGTAGGGGCCGCTCTGAAGGCGATACAGGTGAAAATATAACACTATGGAAGCCAGGAATTTATAATGGGCTCTTTTTCACACGAGCTGAATGTTTATAGAACGCGTGGTATGCGAGCACAAAGCTCCTGGCGACCGGCTGTCTGGGGGCCACGGAAAACCCTCAGAAGCTCTAGGGATGTAGACTTTCGGAATGCATTTTCAGCCATTTCCTGGCACCTGAAATTAAACTTAATCCAAGAGACATGTTTTATTTCTTATTCTCCAGGAAAAGATTACTTTTTCCAAATATTCAGAGACAGACTTTTTTTTACGCTTTTCCACTTCATCTGCATTTGAACAATAATTCTGGAAGAAATGGTTATAAAATTCAAACAGTAAAATGTTTAATAAATATGTAATACCCTTCCTTCCGGATTGATCTTCCATCCACATGTGTGAATTCTGAAGGTCTGCGGTTCATAATTGTTGGTAGGAAATTCCTTCTTTATCCAAAAATCTTATACCTTGCTGTGAAGCTACTTAGGTGGTGATTAAAGGATTCGTTACCATAAAACGCTTCAGGTAGTACTTACTTTGCTAAATTGTCAACTTAAAGCAAGGTAGAGGGAAGACCGAGGCAATACTAGATCCCGTGCCCCTCCCAGGCCGTCCGTCCACCGTGGTCCTGCAAGTCTCACCACTTGTCTTGAGCGAACGGCAATGGCGTCCTGGTGCGCCTACTCTGATTTTGTACTACCTCGTAAATTTGCAATAAACCTCTGTGCCATACCCAGAATAACCCCTAAAAATGCCGAGTGCAAGCAAGATGTAGTACTTAACAACCCTGTTGATATAACCCGAGAAATGTGGGTGGTAGCATGTGGCATGGTCGAGCGTATTTCTTATGCTGTCGACCTACATGTACATGACGGTACTAATGTCAACGATACTGCATTATGCAGTAACTTTCATTTAAGACACTATTCACTATGTATTTTACAGATAGACGGTTCTATATTACGTTGGTTAGCGTGCCGTGGCTATAGTTGGTGAGGCATATATTATGGACTACCAGAGGATAACCCCTGTACAGACAATATATACAGGGATCCGCCATGTGTCGGCAGTAGTGGGTGTAGTAAGGGGGGGGGGGGGGGAGGTTGACTGTAACGTGTTCGTGATCGGCGTTCATTTACACTACAGGTCTGTAGTGTAAATGCACATCCGCTACGCGTCGCCACCGTCGCGTATTATAATTAAGCCCCTTTTACACAAGCCGAAATACTGCTAGAAACTTGCTGTCGACGTGGTTGCAACCGCTAGTTGCCACCACATTGCCACCACGTTGCCAAGACATTGCAAAAGGTTTGTGTGTGTGATTGGACTTACAACGTACTGACGCTTCATTGACGCCTCAGTGGCCACATGGTAAGGACATATAGCAACCTAGTGGCAACACCGTCGAGACCACTAAACACTCCATGGCAAAGCAGTGGCAAACGGTTGCAATGTATTGACATCAAGTGGCGACGCAGTTACAATACGATAGCAATGTGGCAATGTAGTTGCAATACGATGGAGAAATTCTAAAGATTGTACATGTAATTTGTAATTTTTTCAGCTATTTTATCGATAAATTATGAAATAATATGTCTGTATGTGTCACTTTTCAACAAAGTAGGGTAAATGCATAAGAAAAAAATGAAATTTTATTTTCAATTATATGTTCTTCTCACTTGGCAAATCACATACCTTTACCAGAAATACTTCACCTTCAGTTACAGAAATAAAGATGACTTCCAGTGCATAAATAATGTATTCTTGTAAACTTGCATAATGCTTTGCGCTAGAATGAATTTTATGGGTCATAAGTCTGAGGAAGTTTATAAATAGGTCAATCATTTGTTTTAATCTTAACGGGAAACAATTTTGGCCTATCTCTCAGTTGCAAGCCGATCTGCCCCTTTTACACTAGCTGAAATTGTGCTGGCAACGTGCAGGCGACGTGGTGGCAACCGATGGTTGCGGCGGAGTTGCCACCGCATTGCCCTTATCGTCAATGGTCGTCAGCACTATCGTCAATGGTCGTCAGCACGTTGCCAGTAGGTTACCAGTTCATTGCCTTCCATCGCCAATGGTTGCCAAACCACGCAGACGCTTGGCGACTTTTTCAAACTGTTTGAAAAAGTCGCCAAATCACCAAGCGTTGCCGTGGTCGCCAGCATCGTGAATGAGTTGCCAGTGAGTCTCCAATTGTTGTGACAGTGATACAAAAGCTCGCCAATACATCGGAGGTGTTTGTGACATAAATTGCATCATTCATTAAAGATCTGTGAAAAAAACGAAATTGATGCCCCCATGAATTAAACATCACAGCGCTATGTTCTTTATTCATGCAAAGTCTCAGGAAAATCAATCAGATATCTAAGTGTCGTAAGACCTTAAGTCAAAAGTGTTTTACTTATCATGAGGGAATTTAATAATGAATCTTTTAGATAATAAAAATTAGATTTAAAATGAATCTTTTATACAAGAAAATGACTTTTAAGGGAAAAACAATTAAAGGACAGTTCATCTGAAGTGAACATGTACGTCAATATAATTTGCCCTTATCTTGAGGGAATTTGATAATGAATCTTTTCACTAATAAAAATAGATTTATAATAAATCGATTCAATAAACAAGCCCTGCGGGAGTCTGCTGGCAGTTATATTCAAAGGAAAATATGAAATATTAATATCACTGATTCTCAATGGCAGGACAACCCTAGAAAAACGATGCGAAACTAATTTTCTTTAATCATTGGTTAATGCAGGTGGTTAATGTGGGTTAACAATCAAACTTGATGTCCTGGACATGTCAAAACTTTCACAGAAGTCACAAAAAGTCCCTACCATCCAGGTGCATGTATATCTGCCTAATAAGGCATACTTTGGCTATTTTTAAATGTTGCAAATGCAAAAAAAAAGCAAAACAACAACTATTGATTTATAAATTTGTACTTAACTAGAAAGTAACCGCCCTACAGATAGTAAACATGAAAATTCTCAAATTGACAAAAAGATCAGAGCACCTAGATATCTGATTGCAACATCACACATGATTATTTCTAGTTCTATCTGGCATCTTCGCATCGGTTGAGTTAGATCCGCAGTCAGATTTGAGCATTCCCGGCATGCTTTGCAGGTCTAGTGACGTCACTGTCAATATGGATGCTCGTCATGTCCTCGATTAAGTTCTACCCAGAGAAAGTCCAATACAAGGTGATAGGAGTGGAAATGAAATGGAATGGAAAGTAGTATGAGGCTAGTGGCGCTAGGTGCAACACAGCGCAAAGGTTAGGCAGGTATGGTAGAGGAATGGATCTGTGCGCCAAAATATGTAGGCCGGCGCACGGATCCATGTCTCAAGGAGAATGGATAGACATGTAATAGTTATGAAATATGAGGAATATGGGTAGTGGGTAAAAGCAAATTAGTGATCGTGTAAATATATAAAGCTAAGTTCACCTAGAAAAAGAAAAAAAGTTCTGATTTGGAAAATATTTGTTACTGAAATACCATGAAGCTGAGAATATGATGAATTCAAAAACATTAATCAGAATTTGCCCCCCCCCCCCCCCCCCCCCCAAATATGATACTGACCAACCCTCTGGGTCATGGACTATTATGATATTTTCAGTTCAAAAGCAATCTCTGTGTGTTTTTCATAACTGGGAATCTGTCATCATGCTGCAAGTGTGATCTGCTACATAAAATTAAAGTTATTTCATAATCATACTTGTATGGTTATCAATTTGCCAACACCTGTAAAATATAATTGATTTGATTGGATTTTATTCGGTCTAGTACGATGTGTATTACATAGCATTTGGCATACAAAAAATCATATATAAAGGTGACTAGTTGGAGTGTCATTAACTGCTATGCAATAGAATTCTAACCAGACACAGGATATATACACTAAAAGTTGGAAACTTATTTCCATAGTGGGCCAGTCTGCCCAGAGTCCAATGGCATCACATGTAATGATCAACCTCACTGCTCAAGATTGACATAACAATATATCATATAGTATAATACAAACATATATAGTATAATACAAACATTCGGACTAGAATTGATGAATTTCTTTTTTCTTATGACTCAGAGAGGACTGACATGAAATGTTTTTTGCATCTCACTTTAAAAAGAGATTTACTGAACGTAGTCTGGATCTCATCTGGCAAAGAGTTCCAGATTTTGGCACCTATGTAGTGGAAGGACTTTATACCATGTGAACCAGCCTTTGGTAAAATCAGAGCATTAACACTGTGTCTGGTGTTATAGTGGTGGGATTCATTTACTCTTTCAAAAACCTGAAGATACTCTGGAGCCTGTTCATTGATGCAGTTAAATACATGCCTTGTGGCCAGATATTTTATTCTGTTTTCAATGCTCATCCACTTAACCTCATTGAAGTCGTTGGCTAACAAGTGTGTTCTGTTTGAGTAGTTTAAAACATATCTAATCATTTTATTTTGTACGACTTGGAGGCGACTCTGTAAGAATTTTGGTAGACCGTGGTAATAGAAATTGCTGGCGTAGTCTATTCTCGACTGAATCATTGCCATGCAGACAGTTTTCCTGCAGTACTGATTTAGGAACATTTTCTTTCTGTAAACGAATTTGAGACTGGCATTAGCCTTATTGATGATTTTCTGAGCCTTAGATTTTCCCGACAGGTCTTGGTCTAGTTGACCCCCCAGGTATGTTACAACCTCTTTCCCTCCCACATTGATACCATTACATGAGATTCTTAGAAATTTATGTTGTTTTAACTTCCTATTTGAGGCAAATAGGATAGGCTCTGTCTTTCCCAGGTGGAGTGAAAGTTTGTTGTCTATCAACCACACATTTAATTTGTTAAGTTCCTCACTCAGCTTTTGTTCAATATCAATGATGTTTTTCCCTCTGATCAAAAGAGCCGAGTCATCAGCATACAACAAAAGATCACAGTCAACAGCTGATTCCATATCGTTCACGTAGATTAAAAATAATACAGGTCCCAATATAGATCCCTGGGGTACGCCACAAGTAACTTCCCCGCGGTCTGATAACGTGCCCTTTATGTCTATATATTGAGATCTGTTGGATAGGTAGGAGTTGAACCACTTCACTGACCCATCATCACATCCAATAGCACCAAGTTTATCAGACATTATGGCATGGTTGACTAGCCCACTCCTAAACTAATTAACTAACCTGACCCATTGTGGCCAGGACTAGAACCGCGTAAAATCTCCTGATTTTGGATGGTTGAATGTTAACAGGTCAGAAATCTTCAGATTAGCTACTGATTTGCCAACTTTCAAAAATCATCCACCAATCCTCAAGAATAAATTTATTTTCTAGCCAAGAACCAAGAATTTCATAATATGCTGAACATAGTATTTGAGTATTTGATCTTGAAAGATCACACAATGTCTGGATAGATCACACAATGTAAATGTTGTTGATGACGACATTTTAAGTTCCAAAGCTATTTGCGTGTTTTTGATTACTGTGTGTATATTATCATGCAGCAATTGTGATCTGCTACATAAACTGAAATTAAAGTTATCCTATTAACATATGTTTCCATGATTATCAACTTATCAACTGTAAAGGCCCACTCCTTAAGCAAAAGTACTAACCTAACCCCTAGTGGCCAGAAATGGAACTAAACAAAATGAAACCAAAAGACGCCGCAGTATAATAAACTGCCTAATATCTCCTGATTTTGGATTGTTGAATGCTGACGGGTATGATTACGTACGTGCACTATATTAATCGAATATTTCATAACACACGTACCATGATTCAAGAACTTATGGCCAGTTTTACGATATTCTCAACATGAGGCATCTCCGCTGCGTAGACTATAGAATAGATGTGTACGTCTATAGATTTTAGTCGCTGGATCACCGTAAAGTCGTTCCCCTATTGCGACATATTAGCTAGAAGTACACGGGCGCGAAAATATCCCAAAACTTTCCCCATCCATAATCTTAAGACAAGTTTTCAATCGCACGCATGACTTTGTTTTTTGGCCGCTCTGTTTCATCAATAAACTCGCTGCCATAAACCGTTATTTACGACAAATTTAGTTCAGGCAACTCTCTATATATACCTAGTAAAATGCCATCGGGGCGAATGGCAGAATCCTGAACTTGTCACACCCTACGGGCAGTAACGTGCTCGCGCACTTCAGATGCCGTTTCGGTCTAGTCCTTTCAGATAAATTTCGCGATTAAATGGCTATCGTTCACAAACTCAAATATTATCTTTGGCAGCAATATATACGCATGTATTGTTCACAGAAGTTTGGAAAATATTCCTTTCGTTTTTATTGAGATCTTTCACCACACAAGTGCTCGACAATTCACGTTGTAGCAGTCGCGGTAGACCAAGCCGGTGCACCGCAGATGCGAAAGCTATGTGACTTGTTTTTCAAAAATTGGATTAAAAAGACTTCATTTCAAAATGAATATTATGGCCGAACATTCGTTTCGCAATTCTTTTAATGAAAAAAATATTAGAACACAGAGACATTCCTGCGACGACACACTTAGGGCTACCTAAATTATGTACCAAAAGTTCAAAAACCTTGGCTAACAGATATGAAATCGATAAATGAGATGTTAAACTGGCTGAAGCTCATGTCATTTGCAGTCCTCCTAGTTATTCTCCATGAACTTTGGTCATTCAGTTGAATTTACATATTTGTTCATAATTTCTTAATGCTACGAGTATTTTCAAGGTTAGGGTAGTGAAGGTATCGCATGCTAATGCGATCTTGCAGTTGGTAGACCCTGCTTACGGTGCCGCGCAGGAACTTGCTAAAACTTAAATTTCGAATTTTCGTTTTTGGTCAGTTTTTCTGCCAAGTTGCTGCTAGGGCGCATGTAGGTAGGTGTGGATGATAGGGAAACCAATCCGCCGCTTGGTTTCAAGTCTATTGCATCAATCTTTCATGCCCCAGCAGGGATACAAATTCAGTCAGGGTTGAGAGACAGCTAGCAGTCATTGGCAACGCTGTGGGCCCCACGGTAGGCCACGGTCAAGGTCAGTGGAGGGTATCGGGGCAAACCACCGATACACCCTCGCTCAAAATTAGCATTCCCCTCGCGCTCCCGATCTGATGACAAATCAAAAGGAAGCCACCAATACACCCTCGCTTAAAACTAGCATTCCCCTCGCGCTCCCGATCTGATGACAAATCAAAAGGGAGCACGGGAAAGTGCAACGATCATCGATTGTGCTTGCCATACTGAAGCCAATGATGCTACTTATATAGGTAGATTGGAGTACAGTAATGTGCTTAGAGTAGTTGACTAAATTTTAACCTTTGCAAGTTATTTGATTAAATAAAACTGTTCAACTATGACTTTATCGAAATTGTAAATAGTTGAGAATATTTCTATTGAAAGAGATATTCTTAATTTTGTCACATTGCGGAATTAGGTACCTTTTACACCCCTATGGGCGTATTTGCATCTTATTTTATCGCCGCTTATGGATATTAATAGACCACAGTTCCGCATTTGTCACTCGTCGACCGTGATTGGGTCACATTTTCGAAAATTATCTACTTTGCGTATGCCACGATATAAAAACACATTTGAAGTTAGTTAGTGGTATACTATTTTTATCTATCTATTAAAGTGTTGATAACTACGATGGTGCAAGTGTGAACAGCAGAAAAAAAAATTAAATTTATTTTCTCCACCGTTTTTTTACCAAAACAGCAGAAAAAAAAAATTAAATTTATTTTCTCCAACGTTTTTCCAAAAACAGCAGAAAAAAAATATTTAAATTTATTTTCTCCAACGTTTTTCCAAAAACAGGAGAAAAAATAAATTTAAATTTATTTTCTCTAACGTTTTTCTAAAAACAGCAGAAAAAATAAATTTAAATTTATTTTCTCCAACGTTTTTCCAAAAACAGCAGAAAAAATAAATTTAAATTTATTTTCTCCATCGTTTTTCCAAAAACAGCAGAAAAAAAATATTTAAATATATTTTCTCTGCTGTTTCACATAGTTTGCCCTTCTCCCGCTAGATGTCCCCCTTCACCACTTCCAAGGGAGCACTCATTATTGGAATTTGATAGTATGTGGTGACCAAAATGGCATGTAAAAGTGGACAAAAAAGACATTTTGGAACATTCATAATTGATATTGAATATTGATAAATGAATGAGGAATTTCATAGTTCATTTATGAATTGCAAATATTCACTTTTCATTATGCAGTCGTGACCAGACTCGGCTCTACGACGGTCAGCGTATATAGGCCTGTCATGAGAGTGGCATGGGGAAAGATCGACTCTGTATTAAAGGAGCATAAGCACGGCCACTTTGCACCTTATCAGTTACTCAGGAAATCACAAGTTTACCTGAGGGGGGGGTCTAGTATTTAACAAATGATAAACATGATTCGAGAGCGCCCCGACCAACTTCCAGTTTGGTACGATATTTGTACTTAGTGTTATAAATTCGCCGCCTATACAAGGATTGGCTTCGTAGCCTAGAGGTTAATTGTCCGGCTCTCACGTGGACGATACGGGTTCAGTTCGCCGACTCGGATGACTTTTTTTCATAACTGTAATTTTTTTCTTTTTTTTTTTTAAGATAGAAAATGAAACAATTTTTTCTGTCTATATCTGACCCCATATATATATATATATATATATATATATATATATATATATATATATATATATATATATATATATATATATATATATATATATATATATATATATATATATATATATATATATATATATATATATATATATTTATATATATATATATATATATATATATATATATATATATATATATATATATATATATATATATATATATATATATACACACAAATATATCCAGTTTCTTCTGCCCCCACACGACCCCCTTCCTCCAGAGAAAAGTGAATAAGTATATATATATATATATATATATATATATATATATATATATATATATATATATATATATATATATATATATATATATATATATATATATATATATATATATATATATATATATATGTATATATATATATATATATATGCATGCATGCATGCATACATGCATACATACATACTTATTCACTTTTCTCTGGGGGGAGGGGGTCGTGTGGGGGCAGAAGAAACTGGATATATTTCTATATATATATATATATATATATATATATATATATATATATATATATATATATATATATATATATATATATATATATATATATATATATATATATATATATATATATATATATATATACAAATATATCCAGTTTCTTCTGCCCCCACACGACCCCCTCCCCCCAGAGAAAAGTGAATAAGTATGTATGTATGTATGCATGCAAGCATGCATATATATATATATATATATATATATATATATAGATATATATATATATATATATATATATATATATATATATATATATATATATATATATATATATATATATATATATATATATATATACATATTTATATATATATATAGATATATATATATATATATATATATATATATATATATATATATATATATATATATATATATATATATATATACTTATTCACTTTTCTCTGGGGGAAGGGGGTCGTGTGGGGGCAGAAGAAACTGGATATATTTGTGTGTATATATATATATATATATATATATATATATATATATATATATATATATATATATATATATATATATATATATATATATATATATATATATATATATATATATATATATATGAGGTCAGATATAGACAGAAAAAATTGTTTCATTTTCTATCATCAAAAAAAAAAAAGAAAAAAATTACAGTTATGAAAATAGGTCGTCCGAGTCGGCGAATTGAACCCGTATCGTCCACGTGAGAGCCGGACAATTAACCTCTAGGCTCCGAAGCCACTCCTTGAGTAGGCGGCGAATTTAAACACTAAGTACAAATGTCGTACCAAACTGGAAGTTGGTCGGGGCGCTCTCGAATCATGTTTATCATTTGTTAAATACTAGACCCCCCCCCCCCCCCCCCCTCAGGTAAACTTGTGATTTCCTGAGTAACTGATAAGGTGCAAAGTGGCCGTGCTTATGCTCCTTTAATACAGAGTCGATCTTTCCCCATGCCACTCTCATGACAGGCCTATATACGCTGACCGTCGTAGAGCCGAGTCTGGTCACGACTGCACAATGAAAAGTGAATATTTGCAATTCATAAATGAACTATGAAATTCCTCATTCATTTATCAATATTCAATATCAATTATGAATGTTCCAAAATGTCTTTTTTGTCCACTTTTACATGCCATTTTGGTCACCACATACTATCAAATTCAAGTAATGAGTGCTCCCTTGGAAGTGGTGAAGGGGGACATCTAGCGGGAGAAGGGCAAACTATGTGAAACAGCAGAGAAAATATATTTAAATATTTTTTTTCTGCTGTTTTTGGAAAAACGATGGAGAAAATAAATTTAAATTTATTTTTTCTGCTGTTTTTGGAAAAACGTTGGAGAAAATAAGTTTAAATTTATTTTTTCTGCTGTTTTTAGAAAAACGTTAGAGAAAATAAATTTAAATTTATTTTTTCTCCTGTTTTTGGAAAAACGTTGGAGAAAATAAATTTAAATATTTTTTTTCTGCTGTTTTTGGAAAAACGTTGGAGAAAATAAATTTAAATTTATTTTTTCTGCTGTTTTGGTAAAAAAACGGTGGAGAAAATAAATTTAAATTTATTTTTTCTGCTGTTCACACTTGCACCATCGTAGATAACTGTTCTAATGTAATACTTTTGTTGGGAAATGTTAAGAGCTGGTTCTTCATCTCATTTTAAGCATAGCTAAAATGACTGGAGAAGAGCCAGCAGGAACCACTGACTTCTCCTGAAAATGTGTTTTTAATAGAGAGAGTAAAAAGACTTTTAAGGGAAAAAATAAAGGACATTTCATCTAAGGTGTACATGTACATCATTATAATTTTCCCTTATCTTGAGGGAATTTGATAATGAATCTTTTCGATAAAAAAAGTAGATTTATAGTGAGTCTTTGCATAATCTGGACAAAATCTAGATTATGCACAATCCGGATATTGCCTAATCTACACTGAAATCTAGGATCCACATCAGTCCGCATTATGCAGAGTTGACTGTATTACATTTTTTATTATGCATTTAACCATATTTTGTTGAATAGTTTATTGATGAAATACCGGAAAAAAATACAAATACAGGTGAACTTGGATATGACGGACTCAATTGGACCAGGAAAATTGGTTAGTCATATTCAAAATCCGTCGTTTACATATGACGAATACTTGATATGTATCGGACTGCGACCAAGCATATCGTCCGTCATATGCAAAAATCCGTCGTACAGTGGTCTGTCATATCCAAGTTTACCTGTAACATGAGACATCTTTAGAATTTCAATACAAAATACTATTATATGCCTACTGTTCATTCTCTGCTGTGAATGGTCAGACCATGGTCACATGACCACCTTATAAAGGTGATATTGAGGTGCAATATTACTTTCCAACATTCAGACTCAGAGTTGTCAGGTTCATGTGCTCAATTCTCAACTTCAACTCTTGAAAAGTAACCCAACAGAAGTGAATTCAGACAAGGAACTCAGAAGAGATTGGGCTTCTTGTAAAAATCATGATTAGGAAGGGAATTGGGATAACACATTTTGAAATTAAATAAATAAATCATTACTTTTCTGAAATTAATGCATGTGACTTTATATAGTATTTATAATATTTTTATTGCGATAATACTGAATTAACACAAGAATATATTACAGCTTAGAAATTTACCATAACCCAATAGTTAATGGTAAAACCTGGACATGGAAACACATATCAATAATACTTACATTTTCAAAATTCTTTAAATAAGTAGATTATTTAATTTGAATGAGCAGTAGGCATATAATAAATAAATATGGCAATTTGGTTTCACGCAATATCAATTTCTATTGCACTCTGAAAAATGATATTGCACTCGGCGGAAGCTCCTCGTGCAATATCATTTTTCCGTGTTGGCAATGGTCTCCAATGGTCTCCACTGAGTTGCCAACTGTGGTGACTGAGTTGCCAAAGTTGCCACTACATTTCCACCAGGTTGCGAATGGTCTCCAATGGTCTCCACTGAGTTGCCAACTGTTGTGACAGAGTTGCCAAATGTCGCCACTACATTGTCACCAGGTTGCGAATGTAAAGCATTGGCAACCTAGTGGAGACGTATTGGCAACCTCTTGCAACACTGCACAACAGTTGGAGACTCACTCGCAACTCATTGGCAACTCATTCACAATCTGGAGACCATGGCAACGCTTGGCAACTTTTTTAAACAGTTTGAAAAAGTTGCCAAGCGTTGGCGACCATTGACGATGATGGCAACATAGTGGCAACGTATTGGAGATCATTGGCGATGGAGGGCAATGTGGTGGCAATCCCCCGCAACTATCGGTTGCCACCACGTTGCGAGCAAGTTGCCAGCAAAATCTCGGCTAATGCAAAAGGGGCTTTAGCTTCCAATTACTTGTGACGTCATCAAAACTGTAAAATCGCTAATTTCACTGATTTAAAAAAGGTTATTCAATTTCCTAAAAGTGTATTCTTAGTACAATTGGTCCATTGAATGTATCCATGCTGTTTGACCAAAACAGAGTGGACGCTATCATACATATCTGGAAGAACCAAGTTTTCTCTAATGAAACAATCCATGGCGTTCAACGAAGGCATTCGACGTGTTTGAAGCCGCCTATCGGCGGGTTCCGGAACCTCGCGTCCAGGGGGGGGGGGGGGGGGGGGGTTCGTGTGGTTAGTCGACCCCCCCCCCCCCCCCCCCCCCCTGGCTGGGTAGTCACTTTGCACTTTGCACCTAGGGACAAACATCAAAACAAATTGCTATACTCGTTTCGGCCAGTTAAGTTCCAATTGCAACGCTTGCACGTCCTTTGTTTGGCCAGTCCTTGAGACGGCTACAAGCTGATGGAAAAGAACAACGTTGATACCTTTACTTTGAAGTACGCTTAGCTATAACTCTGCTAAACATCTGTTATTTCATACCGAAAATGCATGTTTGAAGCGACCATGTATTGATGAAATTCGATATGGCTTCGGCTACCAGTTCCAATGGCAACTCTTGCGCGTCCTTTGTTTTGCTAGTCCATGAGACGGCTGCAAGCTGATTGAAAAAAAACTTTGATACCTTACCTCTGTAGTACTCTTAGCCTAACTAGATATCCGCGATTGATCTGATTATTAGGGAAAGGTGTAAGATTTTATAATTGTTAATAATTTCCCAAATGTATTCAGCCTCTTTAAGGTGTGTGAGTTTAATTCATTCTGATAAAGACGACAGAATAAATATGATTTTTTTGAAAATATAAGGGAGCAAAAAGTGAAAGAATGGGCCCCTTCTTGTTATAAGAGTGTCCCATGAACCTGAGCAGCTGTGAATCCACCTCCTGTTGTCTACCTGAGTGGAATGTCTGAATCGCTGATTCATGCCAGTATAGGTAACATATAAAGGTGTGCAACGGGTACCAGGGTAACAGATGCAGTCTGACTGCTAACCCTGCATGTAGCATCTTCTACACCGGTATGTCCTATCCAGGAGACGAGGGCCTAAAGTTCAAGGTCAGTAATAACGTACAAAACAAATTATTTATTTTTCAATTTTTCAGAGACGGATTTTTTTTTTACTACCTGAAGCTTTTTATGGTAACGAATTCTTCTAATCATCACCAAAGTATATTCACAGCAATATATAAGATTTTTGGGTAAGGAAGGAAGCTCCTACCAACAATTATGAACCGGAGACCTTCAGAATTCACACATGTGTATGAAAGATCAATACGGAAGGAAGGGTGTTACATATCTATTCAAATTTTTAATTTTTGAATTTTATAAACATTTTTTTTTCTTGACAAATTTTCTGAAACATATTTTTATATCTTTTCATAGGCCAGGAAAAAAGTTGCGATAAATGTTTCATTTGCCTTTATACAAGTATTCTAGTGATGTTTGCCTCTTTTTTGTTTCATGAATTATCTTTATAATTTCAACTCTCTCTATGATTTTTGTATAGATGGTATTTTTCAACGAGAATGTATGATGTTTATTTTGTCTTTACACGTATCTTAGCTGGACGATTTTCAGGAGTGATCTAATCTTTACAAAAATAGCAAAGGTTTAAAACTAACTGCCTCATACAACGACTTATACAGGAATTGATAGTAGGGCCCTCTTTACCTGAGATGAATGTTTATGGGACGCGTGGTATGCGAGCACAAAGCTCCTAGCGGCGGAGTGTCTAGGGGCCACGGAAGCCTCTCACAAGCCTTAGGTATCTAGACACTAGGGAATGCATTTACAGCCAATACCTGGCACCTGAAATGAGAATTAATCCAAGACACTTATACCATTTTTTCTTTCGTGTGGGACTTTTTTTTTTTCCAAATATTCAGCAACGGGTTATTTTTTTCATATGTGTACATGCCCCCCCCCCCCACCCATGATATCAAATAGTAGATGGCTCACATTAGTTTGATTCGATAGACTAAAATACAATAAGATCTTGAGAATAGGAGTTTGAACTTGTAAACGTATACCACTATTTGTCATATGCTCCACTCTGATACTAGCAGCTGATTGGTCAATATCTTTGTCGTACTGGACTGTATCGGAGTACTATCATTCCTTCTCATTAATTGTCAATGTTAGTAGTCCGATAACTGTAATGTCCACCATCGTCATGGTAACTAGAGGTTTGTCTTTATGTTAAAATGGCGGACATGCCTTTTCACACCGCCGCTAGAAATTGTTTTTTGGCGTTTATAACACTATTTGCACATTTTAGTCTGCCAACATGGTGTATATCTGGAAATAAAGATGGCAGAAAGTAATTTAAATGGATTATGTTTTGTAAATCCTTGCCGTTCCCTCTGAGTCATGCAAGCCGTATATAGCATGGTCACATGATAAAAATGGAACATTTACAGCTTTTCCAACCAAATAGACAAAGTAACCTAGCATTGAGAAACTCATGAAGGTTTGGACCACCATGCCGAACACTCATACAAAGAATCTGTGCAAGCAAGATCAGATAAATACGGATTCTATGACGTTTGAGGTGGCTGAGGTGGTAGCCATGGTAAATTTTAGCACAATAACCTCCTCCCAGAATAATCGGAGCGTCACACATGTACATGCTCCAAACAATAGTAAATCCTATTGTTCTATGACGTTCCGATTGTTGCACCATCCGGAATGTTGTCACAACCGTTTCATGCTAAGTTTACTTTAGATCTTCATTTAAAACAAAAACCTGACCAAAACATGTTTATTTACCTTGTGATATAATGGGAATTGATCACAGGAGTAAGGCGATCGTGGCAATACCAGTGCCTTCCCAGTTAGCAACCAAAACCTTGCCCTACGGGCTAGGGTTTTGCTTTGCTGCTGAGTGGGCCACCTACCTCCCGTATGAAGTATGAACTTAGAGCTTGTTGTGCTTCATGTAGGGTAAGGGGGAAGTTGATGATACATTCGTTATCCGCTTGCTTTGTAAAAAAGAGATACTGCCTGCTGTCTGCAAAAAGCCAGCAATATCGCATGAGGCCAGATCTCGTATAATAGGTGTGGCAAACAGTATGTTGGACATACCAAAAGAGAATTGGGTGGACGAATATGTAAACCCATCAATAATATTTCATAAAAACAATGGCCATTGTGGCAATACTAGTACTAAAACAGTCATTTTTAAGGATGAACAAATTGCATCGATTAATACAAATACAAAGCTCAGAACTGCACCATTAGTATGTACAGTACAGACACTCAATTTCTGCACCGGTCGACTGGACGTCTTCCAGTGCCTGGTTGTACAAACACCAGTGAATAAAATGTCACAAAATACTAGTAAGCCAAGCACATCAATGACCCACATAGCTTGTGAATCAAAGCTAAGTTCTTTTTGTAAGGTCACCAATGTATCCATGCCCAGGGATCTATGTGGTTATCGGCTCAGACAAAATTCGTGGAAAAAAAGTCTATAGATTTTTATTTTTAAGAAAATTGTAAGATTTGAAAAATCTGTGCCACGTTTTTCACCTGCGAGAATTTTTCTTCATTTGTTTCCGAATTTTCATGCAAGTAGAATCTTGAGAAAAACGATCATATCAATAAAGAATATTTGCCAATCACATTTTGATAACTGTGTTATATTCAAGGGAACTTGGCCGTGAGCAGGTTCAGTCTAAAAACTATTTGTATCAATATCAGCAAATTATATTATACATGAGGTCCGTACAGTCGGAAATAGTACAACCTTCAAGAAAAAAAACGTTGCTCACTTATAATCCTGTTGAGCACCATACAAAGCCGGTAAGCTATTGTGAATGCTATCACTTCATACAAGGTATTTAGTATGGAGATGAGATGCCAGCTTTTTAGTAGATTACTGGATTACAGGTAGGCGATATTATAACCTTTGGTTAGTAATTGGGTAAGTTGACCATTTTTGTAGCATTCAATTATTCTGTCTGAAAAGGAGCTGTCCAACTTGGGCCAGAATTTCTTTTAAAAATTTCGCGACTGTATCAGTCCATGCTGCTGGACTTATTATTTATTCTAAATGTATTTTTCTATTTTTGAACAAAATTAACTAAATTTTGCATTCAGGAGGTTTGTATTCGATATTTCGAAACTAACCAAGACCAACATAAAAAAATTCTAAGTAACTCTTATTAACTTCCCAAGACTGCAGCACAACTATGCTAAGAACTATTTTAGTCTATAAAGGCCAAGAAAAAACAAAAATTGCAGTTAAACAATATTCAAATAAACGAAAATTCCTCGACAGTGTGTGATCTAGCTATCGAGTCCTCTTTGTTTATTGTGTTCTATAGATGGACGGCTGGAGAGCAGTCCAAGCTTTATCATAGTGAGGGAATGATCAAGGAACTTCCAATAATCTAAGAAAATTCCCTCCAATTTGCTACCATGGGCAACTTACTACTTATTAAATTGGCCATATGTGTGTTCTTATACGTGTTAAAGGCAGTGGTAAGATGCAATTATTTTGCTTTAAGAAAAACGATCCTGTTCAGAACCTATAGTTGATGTGTAGTATTTTTGGAGTGCGCACTTAGGATGTGTACCTTTCTTATCAACACTTATGAGTCACCTTTTAATTTTGCTCACAAATCCCTGGTGCCAAATAAATTGTAATGGAGAAAAAATCAGTACCAGGTTGTTAATGTTTGGCTATTATAAAAAATAAAAAAAATGTTTGCCCTAGTCATGTGATATACTTTAATGAACCTCGAATAGATAATAACATTCTGTCATCCAATTTGCTAAATGCTAAGCATTGTTTGGGGGTCTCTTAAGATTAGCAAGCCAGTCCCTTATTGCTATGAATTTAATCATTTTGAATGCTCATACGCTTGCATGGCTCTCCAGGTTAAAATTCCTACATACGAATATAAACAATATCCATTTTAACATTTCTCACCAAACCCATCGCATGCCGTCATAAGAGTCAAAATATATTACCTTAAAAAAATATCAGAAAACCAGAAAACCAATATTGCAATTAGGGATTGACCATACTCGTAATTTGCTGGTGCTTTGATAGGGCCATTGGTAGACTAACTCGAAATTCTTAAAATACACACTACAATACAAGTCTTCATGAAACGATTATACTCTCAGAAGTGTGTGATTCACAAACTGACCAACGACCTGCACACACAAACATTCTAAATGGAAGCTTAGATCATGAAACTGCGGGCACAGAACCTAACCTGTCTATTTTCAATCCAAATGTGCAGTGGTGCGGTTACAGGGCTTAACGCTAACAGTGGTCCTATGGCTCAAGGCCAGTAAAAAAATCCCAAAAATGGCTTCGGGCCAGTAAAAAACACTTCAATTGGTCCTACAGGGCCAGAAAATAATTGGGGGCATTCTTATTAACAAGTTTTCCCTTAAGAATATCCCAAATATTTTTGGAATAAATGAAGATGAAATAAATACAAATAAATGTCTGTGAATTTTATGCAATGTTTCTTTCTTTTAGTGTTAAAGAAACATTTCCAGGATCAGTAAAGATTTTGCAGGACCAGTAGATCCTTGGTGTTACTGGTCCTTGAAGGCCAGTATCATTCTGAGTTAGCGTTGAGGCCTGGGTTATCAAAGGTATTTCCTGCTTTGCATTGGAACGTAGTACCCTGTGGCTTTCCAGAGAATCTGCATAAACTATGGTCTATATATCTCTTTTAATTCTCTTACTGTCTTCATCAAATATTTGAAAATGGGCTATTCAGTATAGGTGCCTTTTTGCCCAGTTTTCACAAATCAACTTTTTACCTGTCATTAAAGTCAAGTTAAACAATCTTTTTCTTCAGCTCTTAGTATTTTCTGTTTTTGCTCAAGTCTAAAGTGCTGGTAGCCCAAATTTTATAGCCCTCTTGTTATCTTTTTCCAAAATACTAGTGTTCTCTACATTCCCCTCCGTTTCTGACCAAGATCCCAGTCTTGATTTTCCACTATGTACATTATGTATAAACTATTGTTTATTGCTTTTGTTCCATGCCGTACTTTATATTGTATATTAGAAATATATACATTTCTTTTTATTGATTTTCTAATTTCTTCAATTTCTAGTTCTATTACTGGGTTTGTTTCCCTTATTAAAAAAAATACCCGTTACCATGTTTTCTGTCCCATATTCTGTGTCATTATTCTGGTATGTATATGTGCGGGTGCATGTTTCTGTGGGTAAATGCATCTCAGTCCGTCATAAGGGTCGCTCTGTGGGAGATACAGGTAAAAATATAGTACTTAATGACTCTCCACCTTTTCGTTCGGTGATTGTTTGTATACCTCACAAATGGTACCCAGGAGTTGCAAGTGAGGTCCTTTTTACCCGAGCTGAATGTTTATGGGACGCGTGGTATGCGAGCACAACGCTCCTAGCGGCCAGGTGCCTGGGAGGGGGGGGGGGGGGTATCTAGACTCCGGGGTGCATTTTCAGCCTTTACCTGCCACCTGAAACAAAAACAAGTCGAAGACATATATTTCATTTTTTATTCCCGTGGGACTTGTTTTTCCAAATACTCAGGAACAGGTTATTTCTTTCAAATATGTAAATGCCCCCCCCCCTGTATATCAAATAGTAGATGGTCTACATTAGATTCTATACACTAACACACTATGAGATCTTGTGAATAGGAGTTTGAACTCATACCACAACTTATCATCAGCTCTACTCTGATACTAGCAGCTGATTGGTCAATATCTTTGTTGTACTGTACTGCATATGGGTACTATCATTCTTTCTCATTAAGTGTCAATGTTAGTAGTCAAAATTCAAAACCAGTATTATTGTCCTAGTATTAAAATGTCACTTTTTAATTTTAAAAGTGTTAACAACCACTGGTCATGAGATTCCTTAAAAAGCAACATTTCATGCTGAAATTACATAAATAGTTATTGATAAACATGAAATATTGACTTAAACATTTAGGAACAAACAGATCCCAAGCTTATATATTATATTTTACAGGTCTTGATTACAAATTGTAGGTTTCTTTAAAAGCATGAAATACATGTATGTGTCATTAAGAAAGGCATTGACTAAGGCTGACCAGAGAATATAAGAAGCCTTCTCTCCTATCTAGGCATTATGAAAATGTAAATAATAAAGTTTTTCCATTTCCAGGTTTGACCACAAACCATTAGGTTATTGTAAATTTCTAAGCTGGAATATATATTTTATGTTGATTTAGCATTTGAATTAGAATTCTGTTTTTCGTCACATTTATGCCAATTGTGGCTAATTCGTGACTAGCCAGTTGTAAGTAGTGGAGGAAACCGGAGTACCCGGCGAAAACCTATGTTTAGCCCCAAGTCACTGGCAATTTTCTCACATGCCCAGACCGTTAGTTTCAGGAACCAAATGAATTATTTATTTATTTTGAAAATGTGCTTTGTTTTCAATAAAGATAATAAAGTTTGTATTTTTGCAAGGGTTCATTTCTTATCAGAATTGTACAAGAACCCCAAACTATTCTGAGTTCCTTTTCACAATTCACTTATGTTGGGTTCCTTTTAAGGAGTTCAAGTTGAGAATTGAGCACATGGTCCTGACAGCACTGAGTCTAAATGTTGGAAAGTAATTTTGCACCCCAATATCAATTTTGTAAGGTGGTCATGTGACCATGATCTGACCAATCAAAACAGAGAATGAGCAGTAGGCATACAATGATTAATGTTATTGTAGTAATTATCAGGCCAAACGTTTTATTATTAATAAATATTTTTCAATAATAACTGAAAAACATTTCTCAGAAATATTTGATGAGTAGTATTTGCAATATTGTATTGATGTATTTCGAAATATTGTGAAAATGATAATTCGAATATTATACGAAACCTTAAAATAATTTTCAGGACGAACGTTTTACATATTAGTAAACTTTTTCAATAACATTTCACATATATTGAGTAACACATTTTGCAGACAATGTACAAATGTTGTGTTTGCTAGGAGTGGCCGAAAAAAAAGAACTCTGGCCGCGAATAAAGTGATTTGTGTCACAAATACTCCACAGCGCTTGAAGTTGTACGTTTGATACATTCTTAGAGCTCCATCAAAAATCTCACATTGCTCATAGGGAGAGGCGCACGTACGCCACACACCAGTTTAATCGTGATGCACATGCTTGCAGTCTCAAAGCAATCGTTTGACTACAAGTAGCAGTTATTTAACATGTGTTAGAAACAATTTCAGATATATAGCAGTTGTTCTTGTAATATTTATTTTCTCATTAGTGTCGTGTTAAAGTTATTTCTCGTTAAAATGAATCACAATTCAGTCGTGTTAAGAATATTTCAATTTTTTCGCATCCTTGTTGCAGTCTAAATAATGTCGAAGGATCTTGAAGTGACAATTTCTTTTTTTGTGTGATTTTCGGATTTCTATAAAAAAGAATACAAATAACTATTTTTTCATTGGTCCTTATAGGCTTCCGTACCTACCCAGACTCATGGATATCTATTTCACATTTCATTATCAGCATGTTACCTCTCTGTCTGGCATCTTGTCTCTCAATATATCGCTCTTATTTCTCTTTCTCATCATCTTGGTACTCCCTCCTTGAATAAACATGCAAAAGGCATGCCTGACTTCTATGCTCTCGTTGGTTGATATGTTGCTGCGGACTCATTCATGCTAAATCTAGGGGTGAATGGTTTTCGCTTCCTTTACTTCGTTGTAGCTCTTCCAGTCTTCAATGTCTATGATTCGTTTGTGTTTCTTTGTATACTTACCCCTTGCTGGTCTATGTATGTTCCCAAACTCATTGTGAATCTTTTCGGTCTTCTTTAATTTTTTAAAACTTTTGCTGCAGTCAACCTGAGGTTGTGCCACCTTTTTCATTACAAAATATAACATAAAAATATCAGGACAACATATTATGACATTCAAATTGTTTAAATATGATACAAGAGATGTTTGACAAAGACGTGACAAACCTTAATACGCATTATTTTTGCATTTCCGTCTTTATAGGGGACCAGAACCCTTTGAAGCTTTTAAGCCCACCGGTGGTTATGGCGTGAAAGTTTTCAGTTGTAAATTGTGATTTCATAACATTCAGTTATTGATTAAGTGAAATTTTCTCTTTTGATTTGTTTCTTAGAATCCGAATTCTAGTGTTTCATAGCAATCTATTGAAGATTGGATCGAATAATCGATCAAAGTCTGAGAGATACTGAATGTTATAACCGAACTGATTATACTATATGATCACTTCCTCCCATATGCATGCTGATACAACACATTCACAAAGTAGGTGCAATGTACTTTCAGACTCTAACCCAAAGAAGTCACATAAATCAAAATATTTTATACCCATTTGAAAAAGCATGCTGTTGGTGGCCAAAGTACGATGTGAAACTTTATACTGAAACATTTTGCACTAACAATCATTCCAATGGTGAATGCACGTATGAACGTTTTTTTCCAAAACTCCTCTGGATTGGGGATATTAAGTGAGTAAGTTCTTCCTACCACCTGTTAATTGCAACTGGTGTCCAAGTGTTCTCTTTCCTTATTTCTATTTTGTAAAACAGATTTTCTTTATTAGAGTGTACTGTAGGGGAAGAGGCCAACAAGGTTGACACCAAACTGAACATTCATTTACTATCCAACTGTCTATTTCAACATGCCAGTTTGACGGAATAGATATCCCAGTTTTCATTTTGTGGTATTTTTTTTGTTTTTTTTTGTTATACTTATCTCCTTGTGGTCTATGTATATGTCCACACTCATTTTAAATCTTTTTGGTCCTCTTTAAGTTGATTCTGATAAAATTTCGTCTATTTGATGTGCATCCTCTAAAGGAGCTAAACCACTCTTTTCCGAACATAATACTGATACTGCTATTTCTTTTTATACAGCAGTCAGTGTTACGTCCCAAAAGTAACAAGAAAGTGTTACTAGCCAAAAGTAACAAGAATGACAGAAACCAGCAGATTAACAATAATAACAATTTAATAACACTAATGAAACACCAATACCACAAACAAAAGGATGCACTGGTCAAGCCCTCTCCTAGCTAGAGAGCCTTCATTATAATCCTGGTCAAAGATAATCACACTCAGATCCTTGTAGAACATATTAAAAAACAGCTGTTGTTGAACAAATTATCTCCAACGAGCCCACAGTCAAAAGGGCAAAAGACTGAACCCACCCCTGCCAGACAAATGTCCTCCAATGAGACCTCCTCTTATGTTATTTCTCCCAAGACGGAGGCCTGGGCCCAAATCATCCTCTTTTATAGGCAACTACAAATTCTAGAACATTGACCAGATTTCCAAAACATTCAAGAATGTTCTATCACAAATCTCCAACCAAGGAAGTATGACTAACCCATTCTAGAACATTCTCAAAACAGATAAACAACTTAACCCTTTTAGTACCAAATCTCTAGAATGTTCCAGACACTGCAATAACTAAATAACACAACTGTTCACAATAACAACATAAATGACACAATCACCTGCTACTTCAGCATAACCGTCAGCTATATATATATTGTGCAAAATCTTCTGGTGTAGCTCAAACATGTATTGCTTCTTTTGTGTCCATGTTAGCGATTTGCCATTGTTATTCTGAAAATTCCTTTAAAGAAATTTGGTTTGTCTGTCAATTTCCACTTGACTACTTCATTTACAGGATGCCAGAGGTTACTTTGGTGCTCACCTTCTCTATGGTACATCTGATCCACATAAAATTGGTCAGTACACACCTACGCGACCACGGTTAATCGTCGAAGATAACCAATTACACACAAGAACGTCCGCATCAAAGGTGTTCATTAACGATGTAGAGGGGTCACGGAAGAAGGCCCCGATTGTTGTTGCGGCAACTGTTGGGGTATTGTCTCTTCTCGGTTGCGCCATAGCAGTTATACTGTTAGGTGAGTATCATCTGACACAAATGTTGTAAGTTCTTATTGGCCTAACCGGGTTTTAGGTAATATATATATATATATATATATATATATATATATATATATATATATATATATATATATATATATATATATATATATATATATTATATATATATATATATATATATATATATATATATATATATATATATATATATATATATATATATATATACATGTCAATTGGTAAACCTTATCCAGGGCCGGATACCATTAACAGGTACCGTTAGTGGTACCTGTATCACTTCAAAAAGTACTGTATTATACCATCTGCTTTCCCAGGTTCCTCTGACTCACTTTCATGCACCTCAACAGCTGGATATCCATAATATTGCTTTCATTTAGCAGAAAAAAATGATAAACGGCATTTCTCCTTTCCAATAATATAACCAATCCAATTATGTTTCATCTTATTATAGGTGTAACTTGGATAAACAAATCTCTTACTTTCAAAGGTCACCCCAGCCCATTTGAAAAATGAAAATGTGTTTGAAAATTATTTCTGAAGTCCTTACTATACTTGTTATTGAATGATTAGTGAATATCAGCTTCGCAGGTCTTTATGTTTTTGAAATACAGGGGCCTGAAAATGTGACATAGGCCATTCTGTTCATATTTTGTCCACAGGGGGGTGGCTTAGAGAGGCCAATATCTCGAGATGCACAAAGATACTAGGGTTTCATCCGGCATTTTCCAAAAAGGCATGCCTTACTCTCTATGATCAATCATAAAAGACTATACCTGACAAGACAAAGTTCACCCACAAAATGGGTTTTGGATGCCGGATTATTAGGTTTGCTCCTGATAACGTATATACACGAAATATTACTGATTGAGTGAGATTGTCACTCTCTGTTTTCTTGAATTGTGCTTGTTTGCTAGGTTTATCCTTCTGCTTAGACTAGTGTACAATTCTCATATTTCCTTAGCAATTGAACTATGCATCTACCACGATTATTTCTTTCACAAAGGGCAACACTGCTTCCTTTTTCCTTTAAGGCGGGTATGCTATGATATTGTTTCATGATAAGCCAGATGCACACACATTATTTCATCTAATAAGCTATTCCAGTAGGTAATTGTCTATTGCAACTTGGTAACTATCATACTTCAAAATCTTTTTTTTTTTTTTTTATCTTTCAAAACATTTTTATTTTCCTGCGTGCCGGGCAATCACGGCTATGCCAATGTCATCCTACAATTTTACAAATATACTTCAAAATCTTGCTTATATTACATAAAAGCATCTCACAAAATCTGATGTTAGCTTTGAATAGCTTTCCGAAGATCTAAATATCCTGGGGTTTGTAGTTGTTGCTTTTTGCTTATTTTGGTTCAGAGATTATCTCTACTTTAAAAAAAAGTTTAACTAAACTCTCCTCTTTTCTGTTTAGCTAACGATGACTGCCCCAGCAATCTATGCCAGAACGGCGGTACCTGCGTGGATGGAGTGATTTCCTACACTTGCAATTGTCGGGCTGGATTTTCTGGAGCGGAATGCCAGCAGAGTGAGTTATCCTTGACTTGGGTTCCTGAACGGTTCTTAGCAATGTCGTAATCATCTTGTCGGAGATTATTAAGTGAATTCAAGTATCTGTACTGTTATATAATGTGACTTGTGCTGCCACCTATATATTGGTATGTTAACTAATGTTACTTGACCCATGCTCTATGCACTGTTTCTATTTATAGACCCTAGGTGCAGGCTGTCTATTTTTTGCATTGGTCATGTGATTGTTTAATTGCTCTCCCAACTTAGAGGTAAAATAAAAGGGGCTTGGCAGAAGCCGTATTGGATTCTTCAGTGAAGATGGTTGTGATGTGTTGTTCTTTTGATCATGGGCTTTGTTGAGTGGGCTGTTTACTTCTCAACAAAGCTAAACTTTATGACGGTGGTAGACTTTTCTGAATACTCCAGATCTCTTCTCCTCTATTAGAAGAGGGACAGAAAAGGTAACGATAAACACAAGTCCTTGCCATGCTATTTGCTGGTATGGGCGAAATGTATCATTAACATTGTTACGGTCCAAATACACAAACAAATAAATTATTAATTTGAACATTTTTTACTGTTTATCCAATATTATTATCAAGTCAAAAACAACCTAAGGTTTGGTTGCTAATTTCAATAGGCATATCTGTTTAATGAAAACAAATTGTTGATTTTTCAGCGCTGTGCCATTTTGAGGTATAACTTGAAGTAGTGGTACATAGGAAGGATTTCCATACCATTTAAAAATCACTCAAATTTATGTATTTTTCCCAAACATCACTCACCTCTGAGAAATGGTAAGAGTAACATTGATGCCAGCATATTCTGAGGTTATAAATATCTTCTTAAACAAATTTCTAGCAAGTTTTGAATATCTTCCATCAAAAATGAATTTTCCAAATACAACCCCCCCCCCCCCCCCCTCCCCCCCCCCCAAAAAAAAAAAAACAAAAAAAAACACGTGGTTGGTTATTTGCTTTGCATAATATGCCCCAAAGTTTTTGTACACAGCAAAGACAGACTTGCCATTCACCAATCCACCAAACCTCACTCTAAGTATAGAGAAATAAGCAACGACGACTACTTTCAACAAAAAGCAACAAAATATTTCTTGAGCCGTTAACAAATTTCCTAATTTCCAAATTTTTTTGTGCACATGCCATTTCAATAGATGTGTGTATCTTTACAATATACACATTTTTTAATTGTCAATTGAAACCTTCAACATTCATACTTCAGCATTTTGCCTGTGTAACATTGAACGATTTCTCATCAACATATGTTAGGTGCTTTAAGGTCCTTCAGTACAGCATAGCGGCGCCACTGGCCTCTTCGATCGACTTCAGATGGGCTGCAGCCGTCCTGACCACAGACACCCCAATCTCAAACAAGGGCACGTTTTTTCAACCTTGACCACATTCATGCCTGTGATCCCAAACATTGACCTGGTTAATTAAGGCATTCTTCTGTGTTCCGAGTTATTTGAAAAATAGCCAAAAGTGAACTGTTGGTCGAAAACCAATTAAAAATCAAAGAACGTCTCCTTTGCAAGCCCTATTAATGCACGACTAAAATTAAATTTATTTTGGTCACAGGCAATTTCAATCTTAATATCTATATAAACATATTATATTTTCTATGTATCCAAATATATTACAGCAAAGGAATTTTGAGTGGTTGAAAATGAAATACTACAGAAACTGTCTGCGATGTGCCATAACAGACAGACACATATTTTGATCAATATTTTCGTTTGTTTTGCACTATCCAGCAGTTTAATGTTATGGTTTTCATGCAGGTTGGGTGTCCTGGTGCTCTGCACCTGTGCATTATATAGACCCTCTGATATGATGGGCATACAGCCTGATACAGCCTGTGTTCTAGAGAAGTCAGTTAACACTTAAGCCCCTACTGAAGCACCTTAAGTATTCTATATGATGTGATTTCGTTGGAGATAATGACTATAGCGAGTCTTGTTGTGCATGCATGGTACTTCCTATATATATTGTACATGCATAAACTACGCTCTCCTCTTTTCACTCAGATATCAATGACTGCGCCCCCTATCTATGTCGGAATGGCGGTACCTGCGTGGATGGAGTGGCTACCTACACTTGCAATTGTCTCACCGGATTTTCTGGAGCAGAATGTCAGGAGAGTAAGTGCCCCTTGCATCATGTTTGTACGAAAAATGATCATATACTCTTGTTCTTCTGGTGAAAACCTCTGTTTGAAATGGAATGCTCTGTAATTTCAGATATTATTAGTTATCCTCCTTGTAAAAAAGGGATACGGCCTGGTATTTGCGAGAAGCCAGCCATATCGCACAAGGCATTAGGCCGAGTGCGATACGGCGGGCTGAACTTTGAATTTCAATAATGACAGGGAAATTTGATATTTGTTTCCCCTTTTTTTGATACATTTTTTGTTATTGTTTTTTTTTTGTTTTTTTTTTGGAAAAAACTTTGAAATATATTTTTTTGAAATTTTCTTTTAATTTTTTTTTAATTATTCTTATTTTATCTCAATTTTTTTTTTTTTTTTTTTTTTTTTTGTGTGTCTTGTGATATAAAAAAACAACAACGAGGCTGTGACCTGAAAACCTGAGGTCAAACCCCTAGTAACCATGGCGAAGGGGGATAAAACATTGAGAGTGGGGATAAAACACTCATCCGGATCCTAACATTGACAACTAATGAAAAGCAATGAAATACAATCCAGTACCCAACAGCAATTGACCAATCAGCTGCGAGTGTCAGAGTAAAGCTGATGATAAATGCATCTACTAGTACAGTACACTTAATTAAAGGTATTATCCTGCCAACGTCTTTACACTACACGTACATATAACTGATTTTGTGTGAGGTTGAGAGTATCTTTTGTCCTTAGGCCATGCTTGCCTGGTTTCTTTAGAATGTGTCTATTGTGAGTGTACATGTATCATGGAATCTTTTCTGTTAATTCTTTTACAAGGAGCAGCACTGCTCTCCTTTTCCTTTTAGGCGGGTATGTTATGATTTTGTTTTTTCATAAGCCAGACGCACACACATTTCCTTGTCTGCTAAACTACTCCAGTAAGTAATTGTCTGTTGCAACTGGCAACTATCACACTTCAACATCATGCTTTTGTTACATTAATAGATCTCTCATCAACGTATGTTGAGTTCAAATATTTATTCAAATTTATTGACGTTTGTAGTTGTTGTTTTTCCTTAATGTGTGTCTAATTTTTTTAAAAACTAAAATCGCCTCTTTCTATTGAGATATCGATGACTGTGCCAGCAATCCATGTCAGAATGGTGGTACCTGCGTGGACGGAGTGGCTTCCTACACTTGCGATTGTCTGGCTGGATTTACTGGAGTAGAATGCCAGACTAGTGAGTAATCTTTGATTAGAGTTCCTCAACGGTTCTGAGCAATCTTATAACCATTTTAAGCTAAAGGTGTACATGGTGGTAAGCTGTTCTGAATACTCGAGTTGTCTCCTCCTCCCTTAGATATGACTAATGACTATCATAGGATCAGCAGGGTGAGTTATCTTTGACTTGGGTTCTTGAACGTTTCTGAGCATTGTCATAATCGTCTTTAGCTAAACTTGATGATGGTGGTAGGCTGACCTGAATGTTTCAGTTCTCTCCTCCTCTATAAGATATGGATTTGGAATTATTGTCATTTTTTTCTGGATTTTTTTTTATTCGCTATAAACAGCTGTTTTTGATTGTCCCCATTCATTGAGGTCGTTCTAACATCGAGGGTACTGTATTACCCCGCATACACCCCGAACCCCATAGATGATAAGCACCCCCTCCCCAAGTCCCTTTCTTATATGTAAAATACAATTACCCATTTATAACACGCAGGTGGAGTTGGGGAGTCTCGGCCCGCATCTCCCCGCACCCATACCATCAACGTAAAACAGTTCTGGTTTATGTACCTGTTAAAAACACGCAGCCCCTCCTTGACACACGTGCTGCACTGTATAAAAGTACGGGGTGTACGCGGGGTAATACGGTAATGAAATTAATAGTGTATTACATAAATAACAAAGATAAATAGGTAAATTACAGTGGACTATCCACAAAGACAAAAACAAATTGAAAATCAATGAACCATATTTACGGTATACACAATCATACAGACATACTCTAATCTTAAAATATTCTCTAGCTACAAAGATCATCTTCGATGGAGTCTCATTTTCTATTGAAGTTGTGTTGGTCTAATGAAAATTTGGCTAGTAATTTTTCTTTAATCACCTTATCATAAAGCTTGTGTCTCACTTATGTTAATGCAAGGGTGCCACCTATTTGCCTGTTTCTATAGATTATTTCTTGAGCCGCTTAAATCACAGTATGTATAGTTATATTCATTGGGAGGATACCAAATACCTTATCTACATCTTAAGGTTTGAAGTATCTAGCTATCACTTCTTATCCAACATTGAATAACATTTTCGCACTCTGGAAAAGCATTTTGATTTTGGTATTTTTTTCTGCCTAATTGCGGCCAAGTCGTGACTAGCAAGATTTGACTAGAATGATGGAAACCGCCGTCTCATCCCAAGTCACTGGCAACTTTCTCATATGCCCCAGGTGGGATTCGAACCCTGGATATGGAATGAACTAATGAGGGTTTAAAAGGCACATTGGCACACAAATGTTTTTTTTAATTCTAAATATCATCAAAAGTGGTCCTTTGTCGTTGTTGAAGAACAATGATAAAGCACATAGATTCTAAGTGAAAGAAGAAAAAGAGGGAGAGTAAGAGTTAAGCCATCAGGTTCAAAGACGATGAAGGGATATTTTAGATACAAGGTATCCAAAGACAGATCAGCACATCCTCCTTCTCTTATAAGGCGAGCAGGGTGCCACACAAGCTTAGGTTCACGGGAGGTGCCAACGCCTTTTGCAATCATTGAGTAAAGCCAATAGGGTGTGCCCCTTGCTGGGTAATTAATATTAACTAGTCACAATTTAGTGTAAGGTTACATGATAGGTGACAATAAAACATATTCTTGCCATGCTGTTTGATTGGAAAATGACAACAGTACTCACTTACTCATATAGCAAGCCATGCATACTTAACTGTTTATGATGCTGTAAAGTTCGGATCACTACATGAATCTCTTTACAAATGACAATTAATAAGTTAGTGTAAGCCAGGCAGACTATGCACACATCATTCATTCTGACCTAGAGAGTGTCCATCTGTGAATAAAATGAAAAGCTATTTTTACAGTATACTCAATTTATTGATTAATTGTGTATAGTGAGTTTTGCTGTGTGTGTGTTTTCCTTTTTTATGCGATTTCAATACCTTAAATACGCACTCTTCTTTCCAAACAGATATCAATGAATGTGCCTCCAATCCTTGTCAGAACGGAGGTAACTGCGTGGATGAAGTGGCTTCCTACACATGCAATTGTCTGGCTGGATTTACCGGAGCAGAGTGCCAGACAAGTATGTATCATTTGCAGCATGTATATTCTACATTCATTGGTTTGAGACATATGCATCTACTCACAGATTTTTGCATAAATCATTTACATGAAGTGCGGCAGCCAAAACCCATTTTGGGGTGAACCTTGTTTTGTCAGGTATAGTTTTTTGATGATTGATTATAAGAGAGTAAGGTATGACTTTTCAGAAAATGCAGGATGACACCCTGGCTTTATTGAGGATTTTGAAATATTGCCTTCTCTTACCCACCACCCTGTGGACAAAATATGAACAAATCAGTTTATGTTGCATTTTCAGGCCCCCGTATTTCAAAAACGAAAAGACCTACAAAGCTGGTAGTCACCAATCCAATAGCGAGTATAGCAAGGACTGCAGAAACATTTTCAGTACCCATATATCTCAAGATGAAAAAGTCGCACAACCCTGTTTTTGTCACAGGTGTGCACGAGTTCTACGTAGGGAGGATGCAAATCATTTATAAATACTGCCTGATTTTTTCAATTAGTATAATATGAACTTGTAAAAGAACGAAATTACTGTAAAGTTTGAAATATTAGCGAATCTATATTTAGCGAATCAATATTTTTTTCCATAAACGCCGATCGTAATATATATGAACCATCTCCCACAGCGCCATTTGCGTAGCGATATTCTAAAGTAAAATTAAGGGATCAAGATAATCAGATCGGACCATGAACGGTATGAGTGATAGTCAGAATGGCTCTATTGCAATCGCAATTTCTCAGAACCACACAGATTTTACGCGCTAAACTAGTATCGCCACACGGCTATTTTCTGAACTCACGCGTCTTTGAAAGACCACCCTGATTGGTATATTGCAATTAAGTAACTCACCATGATTACGCGCATCATTCATATCTGGTACAACGTGAAACATGCATATATCACAACATGCACGTACGCGTGTCTATGTATGTACGTAGTGTTATGAACTGACCATGTGTAATGGTGGCTTTATACACCATTTGAATATAAAATAGAGAAAACATTAATAAATAGTATTATTAGCGAATGAGACCCACTCGTTAAAGTCGCTTATATAAGGTCCACGTTAATATTTTGAACTTAACAGTACCTCATATACATAAACATTTAGCA
Source organism: Maea johnstoni (assembly GCA_963942565.1). Taxonomy (NCBI): domain Eukaryota; kingdom Metazoa; phylum Annelida; class Polychaeta; order Spionida; family Magelonidae; genus Maea; species Maea johnstoni. The sequence goes on from OZ012701.1 coordinate 2,886,218, forward strand.
TTTCCCGATTTTTGGGTCTGCGGATCTTATAAAAATAAGAGAAACATAAGATTATTTCTAAATCAGTAATGAAGCATATTTTACAAGGATGCCCTAGCTGAGTAATGAGCTGTCTCTTGTGTCCGCAATGTTTAAGTAGGAGCTAAGAAACTAAGCATTTCATTATTTGACCAAAACTGTTGTTTCTCAAAAAGTAAATTCTATACAATGATAGGATGTTTCACATTGTAAGAATATTTTGCATTCCGTGTTTTGTGCTTGAGTAAATAATGCACAGATGTGCTTTGGGAGGATTTTCGATTGTACATTTTAAACTGTTGTTTGATTTCCAGCTGCCTCAAAAAGTGCTGATTGACTGATTTAATATCAGGTCGACATATTAATATCTGTTTGCACACGTATGGGCATAGCATAAATTTCTAGGCTATCATATCGTTTTTCTGTCTGCATTTCTTTCATGGCAAGAGTGGCAGAATTAGTTTACATTTATCTCACCAGGTGAATATAGGACTCTGTTTGAGTAGTAGATATTGAAACCACTAGCTATAGGAGGACCATATGATACTGTGGCGGGTGACTTGAATATGGACTTGGCAACACTTGATGATTGATGACAACAATACTCTTCTATTGCTAACACCACCAATTTTGTTGTTCCACAATAACAGCACAGTGACAAGTTATGATGTGTGACAGTGACGCATTGTCTGTACATTGTGGTCACAGCAAGTAACTGCTTGTGCCGGGTGGCAGTTGACAGGTGGCAGTTTGTTTCAATCTCAAAACAACAACAACAACAACAATAATTACTACACTATTACACTACTTTTCATTACCAAATAACCTCTACACAACATCCATGTGCTCAATAATAATACGCATCAAAAGACTGAGCCTAAATTGTTTCACTATTATTTCTTGTTCAGTATGGGAAACAGCTCCACACCAAATAGCATAGCTTAGCACAGCACCACTGAACAACATAACATGTAGAGAAAGCTGTATTTTGACATCTCAAAATTCAAACTCAAATGTCATCAAATTAAATGATTATTCCTACATTCATCACATTGCACCTAGTCTAAGGTACTTTAACATTATTGCTAGGCCCTCTGACCTAGTTTGGCCCTTGTGCCCCAGGGGGTTTGCAACAATTGTGGCAAAAACAACAGCGCCATACCTTTGCGTAATGGCAATTTGGCGAGCGCTATTAGGCGCTCCGCAGGACAGACGCATCAGCTGGGTGAGCGTCATTTGGTGCTCCATGGGCTAGGCAGATGTACACGCGGAGTGACAAATAGCGCTTCATGTAGCAGGCACCAGGGGAGTGAAAGCACTCTCAGATCACTTAACATTTTATGAAGCAGCTACGACGTATAGAACATAAAATGAAAATTGAAATGCATTTTTAAAGCTGGTGTAATAAAGAAGCAGGTAACAATGTTGATTGCAACAGACATCTTCGTTTTGTCTTGCATTCCTTTAATGTTCAGACCTAGAGCTCAACTATGCATTTGAATACTATGATAAAAGAACGATAACATGATTGTTTTGAAATAAATGGAAATGTAAATAGTATCTTACAATCTCAAATCCCACTGAAAGTAACAGATTTGTATAGGTAAGTGGTTAGGCGGTTGTTCTCGGCGGGTACTCCCCTTTTCCATCAGTTACATCTGGCTAGTCACTACCTAGCCGAAATAAGGCAGCAAAAGTGAAGAAAAACGAAAGTCCAAAGCTTGTCTACACCAATAACTTGGACATAAGGTGGACAAGAATGTTCCCAACAAAAATAACCGAGTTTAAAGTCATTTCTTGTGCCAGATTTCTGTGTCAGGTAAGCTCATTCCTTGTCTAATGCATACAGATGGCTTAAAAATGAGATATCCGTTTTTTATCTCTTACCTAAACATTGTGAACACAAGAGACAGCTCATAACTCGGTTAGAGTATCATTGCAAGAGAGTTTTTATTACAGATTGAGAAATAACCTCATGTACCTCATATTTCTATGAGATCCATAAGCCCGAAAATCAGGAAAAATGCTAGATGTTAAAGTATTTGAGATAATTTCCTACATTCACAAGCTCATATTTGACTAGTAGGATAATCTGGTAGTATTTCTATAAGATTTTCATTCTTTCAACATAGAACTCTTGCATACTGGTGACTGACAGGGTTGTGCGACTCTTCCATCTTGCGATATAAGGGTCCTGAAAATACGAAAAACACTAATGTTATTTCTGAAGTCCTTGCTATACTTTCTATTGTAGTGATCTGTGAATATCAGCTTTGTAAGTCTATTCGTTTTTGAAATACAGCGGCCTGAAAATGCGATATAGGCTGACTCGTTCATATTTTGTCCACAGCAGGGTGGGTTAGACAGGCCAATATCTCGAAATGCTCAAGGATGCCTGGGTGTCATTCGTCATTTTCTGAAAAAAAAGAAAAAAATCATCAGTCATAAAAAACTATAACTGACAAAACAAAGTTCACCCACAAAATGGGTTTTGGTTGCCAGACTACTAGGTTTGCTCCTGATAACGTCTATACACTAAATAAAACTGATTTTGAATGAGATAGTCAGTATATGTTTTTCCAAAATGTGCTTGCTTGCTCGGTTCATCATTTTGCTTAGACTAGTGTACAATGACCATAAATCCTTAGCTGCATTTACCACTGTCATTTCTTTCACAAAGGGAAACACTGCTTCCTTTTTCCTTTAAAGAACAATTCCACCATGAATTAAACAGAGAACCTGATAGTTTCTTATGGCATTCGCTACTTTAACCTAAGTTCGCACCAGTGCCAACCTTCATACACGAAGTTAATTGCTGTATGTTTAAATGCCTGCTGATAGCCTATCTCTGGCTATTGTTGCAACGAGCAGCTACATTAATAATAATGACTTAGTTGCACCAACATCCAGAGATAGGCTATTATCAGGCTAACGTAGCCGCCCTCAGTGCCTCCATTTTTTGTCTGTTAGAAGGTGTTTAAACAGCAATATACTTCTAGTATGAAGATTTGAATTGGTGGCAACTTGGGTTTAAATAGAGAATAACACGAGGAAATATTGAGGCCTCATGGTGGAATTGTCCTTTAAGGCGGGTATGCTATTATGTTGATTTATGATAAGCCAGATACGCACACATTTTCTCATCTGAAAAACTACTCCATGAAGTAATTATCTCTTGTAACTGGCAACTATGACACTTCAAAATCTTGCTTACATTACATTAAAGGATCTTTCATAATCTTATGTTAGATTTGAACAGCTTTTCGAATACTGTATAACAGGTAATGTTAACGTGTTCTTAATGTTCCCGAATTTACCGAATGGGTTTGAGACGGGAAAAATAAAAACGTTATCTTAAATCATTTTTATTGGTATAGTATTGCAGACGATGTGTCGGAGTCTGAACTACTAGTAGTGTGTGCATTTGTTACATTATGCATACTAGTTTTTTGTCAATAAATGGATGTTAAAATGTATGAACATGAATTTACTTATATATAAATAATTATGAAAAAGATGTAAAAACAATAGAAGAAGTACTCAGATCGAGTAGTAAAGCCGCACCTTTAAAGTACTAGCTTGTCTAGATATCGGTAATTGTTTGTAGTACTCACTGTCCGTCATGAACAGTTTATCAACCTGTCCACAAACCGGTCCGCGTATTTATACAGGGGGGTATGTTGCACTAAGTGCTATTAATGCGCAGAACAATAGAGCCTGCCTTGCCAGCTCAATTGAGCTGGCATATGACTGGCTTTTTTGTTCTGCACATACACATTCAGCCTGGTAGCAATAACGCTAAATTTAGTATCAGCGCAGCTGTGTGCGGGCCGTGAAAATAAAAAAACGGGAAAAAGTTGAAATCATCATTTTTTTGGGAAATAAAGGTCCCGGGAAATATACCGGTTATACAGTATTCAATTTTTCTAGAGTTTGTGGTTGTTGTGTTTTACATATTTTGGCTCAAAAGATTACTTCCAAGTTTAACTAGACTCTCCGCTTTCTGTTTAGGTATTGATGAGTGTGCCAGCAATCCATGCCAGAACGGCGGTACCTGCGAGGATAGAGTGGCTTTCTACACTTGCGACTGTCTGGCTGGATTTACTGGAGCGGAATGCCAGACTAGTGAGTAACCTTTGATTCGAGTCCCTAAACGATTCTGAGCAATATTATAACCATCTTAAGCCAAAGGCTAGCATGGTGGTAGGCTGTTATGAATACTCCAGTTCTCTCCTCGTCTATTAGATATGGACTAGTTACAGTTAAGTTCAAAGTGGCAGAGAGGGTGAGGCTAAAAACAAATGCTTGCCATGCTTGCCATGCTTGGATGTGCGTAATGTATCGTTTACATTGTAGAGGCCCAGGTATACAAACACACCAATTATATTTAACATTTTTATGATTATCTTAAAAGTAACATTGTTGACAAATGAAAAGGGTATGTAAGGAAGGTGCCAGTGACTTCAGGTTTGGTGGTGGAGTTTTTTCCACTGCTTACAACTAGCTAGTCACAACCTAGTCGCGTTATGGCAAAAGGTGACTAGAATCCCAGATACCAAATTCTTGACGGTTGACTCTCAGTCCAATTGTTTTGTCAAGTCAAAAACAACCTTAGGTTTAGCTCATATTTTCAAAAGACATACCTGTTTAATGGAAACAAATTGGAGGTTATCTCCCATTGAGATATGTAGGTGCAGAGTATCTGGTGTGATTTAATTTTGCTGTATATCATAGAGAATTTTGCTGATAGTGAGTTTTACGTTTCAAATGTAATTTACATACTTTAACTATGCCCTCTTCTTTTCACTTAGATATAGATGACTGCGCCAGCAATCCATGTCAGAACAACGGTACCTGCGTGGACGGAGTGGCTTCCTACACTTGCAATTGTCTGGCTGGATTTACAGGAGCAGAATGCCAGACAAGTTTGTATCATTTGCAGCATGTATATTCTGCATTCAGTGGTTTGAGATATATGCATCTACTCATATAGTTTTTTGTGGGGGAAACCATATTACCCATCGAAAAATGTGGCCTAATCCCAAGTCATTGGCAACTTTTTCATAAGCCCATGGTGGGATTTGAACCCTGAATATGGAAAGAAAGAATGAGGCTTTTAAAGCACATTGGTACACAAATTGCATTTAGTGCCATCAAATATTATTAAAAAGTGCTCCTTCGTCGTTGTTGAAGAACAATGACAAAGCATAGTAATTCTAAGTAAAAGAAGAAACAGAGAAAGAGTAAGAGTGAAGCCTTCAGGTCCAAAGAAAAGCAAGAGATATTTTAGATACAATGTATCCATAGACATATCTGTATATCCCCCTTCACTTAATTATAAGGCGAGCAGGGTGCCTACCTGCTTAAGGCTCCGAGGAGGTGACAAGGCCTTTTTCAACCATTGAGTAAGCCAATAAGGTGTGCCCCTTGCTTGGTTATTATATGTTAACTAGTCACACTTTAGCGTAAAGTTACATAATAGATGACAGAAAAACATGTTCTTGCCATGCTGTTTAATAGGATAATGACAGCAGTATTCACTTACTCCTATAGCTGTGTATGGTGCTGTTTAGATCGGTTCACTTAATCAATCTGTTAACAAACGACAATTTGAGATTAGGTTAGTGTAAGCCAGACAGACTATGCACACATCATTTACTCTGACCTAGAAAATGTCCATCTGTGAATAAAATAAAAAAGTTATTTTTACAGAATACTCAATTTATTAAGTAATTGTGTACAGTGATTTTTGCTGTGTGTGTGTTAACCTTTTTTATGCGATTTCCATATTTCAAATACGCCCTCTTCTTTCCAAATAGATATCGATGAGTGCGCCAGCAATCCATGCCAGAACAATGGTACCTGCGTGGATCGAGTGGCTCACTACACTTGTGATTGTCTGGCTGGATTTACAGGAGCAGAATGCCAGACAAGTTTGTATCATTTGCAGCATGTATTATCTGCATTCCATGGTTTGAGATATATGCATCTACTCATATAGTTTTAACTTAATACATTTACTTATAGTGCGGCAGCCAAAACCCATTTTGGGTGAACCTTGTTTTGTCAGGTATATTTTTCTTATGATTGATTATAAGAGAGTAAGGTATGCCTTTTCAGAAAATGCCGGATGACACCCTGGCATCCTTAAGCGTTTTGATATACAGGTGAACTTGGATATGACGGACCCAGTGGGACCATGAATACTGGTCTGTCATATGCAAAATCCGTCATATGCATAAAACGGACTCAGTCCGTCTTCAATCTCTTTAAAGATTTAAATTTTCTGGAGTTCTTAGTTGGTGATTTTTGCTAATTTTGGGTCAAAATATTATTTCCATTTTTTAAAAAGTTTAACTAGACTCTGCTCTTTCTATTTAGATATCGATGAGTGCGCCAGCAATCCGTGTCAGCACAACAGTACTTGTGTGGATGGAGTGGCTTCCTACACTTGCGATTGTCTTGCCGGATTCACTGGAGCAGAATGCCAGACTAGTGAGTAATCTTTGATTAGAGTTCCTCAACGGTTCTGAGCAATGTTATAACCATCTTAAGCTAAAAGTTTACATGGTGGTAAGCTGTTCTAAATACTCGAGTTCTCTCCTACTCCCCAAGATATGACTAGTGACTAAGATGGGACTAGTCACAGTTTAGTTTAAAATGGCAGAGAAGATAAGGCTAAAAGCAAATACTTGCCATGCTGGGATGTGAGTAATATATCGTTTACATGGTAGAGTCCCGGGTATACAAACAAACAAATTCTTTTTTAAAACATTTGTTAAGATTATCTTAAAAGTAACATTGTTGACAAATGACCATGGTATGTAAGGAAGGTGCCAGTGACTTCAGGTTGGGCGGTGACGTCCTCCGCATTTTTAGTTTACTTACAACTAGCTAGTCGCGACCTAGCCGCGATACTCTCGGTCCATTTGCTTGGTTAAAGTACTAGAGATGTGTGACGAGTAATTGATGCCAAACTAAAATGTTATTTCATAGTGTAAACTTCTCCCAATATTTCTGAAACTTTACAGATCGTAAATGAAGGTATTGAAATTTTATATTTTCGCCACTAATAAAAGTAAAATGTTTTGAAACGGTTGCCATGGCAACAAGAATTTGTCAAAAACGGTTGCCATGGCAACATGCATATGTGCTCCGATTTGTTTATTTAAGAATGTTTTATGTTAAGTGGTATCACTAGATAATTTCCTCAAAATTTCATACAAATTGACAAAGGAATGGATAAGATAGAGACAAAAGAACGAACAGGGTTGAAATTTCTATGACATGTTCATTACAAGAATATGGCAAAGAATTGCGTCATGATGAGACGGCATCCCGTCACGGATTACAAAGTCAAACTTTGTAACTGCTGAATATTACTCGCCTTTCCGTGGGTCAATTCTAATGCGGTTTAGATCGCTAGAACCACCGCAATTCATTATATTTGTTACTATATGTTGCGAATTGACGATTTTGTGTTACAGATCGAACTAATGTTTATGCCATCAGTCAATCGGTACTTATACTTTGTGGTTATTGCACAAATAATAAGCTCATATTAAGTTTCCAATATGTTTCCGCGAAGACAAGCATAGACTGACGTCACGGATATTATAGCGCGTTGCTATGGCTATAACAGGGATAGGAGTATACACTATGTCCAGTGAGGAGCTGTTTCTGTGACTTGAAAGTGGTCCCAGTAAGGTGCCATAGCAACCAACTGAGCCGGGACCAAATCCCTGCTCAGCAGCCATAAGAAAACATGATATTTGTGAAATTTCAACAGAATTGTAAGATAATTCTTTAATATTCAAACCCGCTCTTTAAATAGCCATTAAGATCTGCCACTGAGCATTGGTGGAGATTTATAGCCTCGCTGAGGGTGTTTGTTGCAAAGCTTTGGACTTGGCGGCCTTACCTTTGGCATCAAGCGCCTACGTCTCGGCTATAAATCTGCACCAATGCTCAGCGGCGGATCATAATGCCTATCACAAAGTCGCAACTTTATGACTGCATTTGAAGGGGAATGCAGAATTATTATCGAGCTGCACAAACATTTAAAGTGTTGCTTTGTAGTCATATTACAGAGTGAATATTGGAAAAAAGTGTGGTACACCTCCCTCTGCATTGCTCTTTCCTCCACATTTATGAAATTTAAAGAATCCCGAAATATGATTGTTGGTAAAAGCTCCATTTGAAAACACTATGTATGTTTATTTTCAGTTTTTACCCCAAACATCTTACATCCTGTTCTGAGGGTACTTTTGCGATACTTAGTGTATTATATACATAAGTGCCGTTCCATTTAAAAGTGTGGGTGGGGGGAGGAACGGAAGGTAATTAAAAATTCGACACCCCCCCCCCCCCCCCCCCCTCCTGCCAGAAATCATATGTAATCTAATGGGGAAAATTAATTCAGAATTCGGCCCTTCCCCCCCCTTCAAAAAACCTTCCGTTCCTCCCCCCCCCCCCCCCCCCCCCACACACACACTTTTAAATGGAACAGCCCTAAGTTAGAATAACAGGGTAGAGGAAAACACTGAGTCAAATAAATTGAGTCTACACACTACCTTAATGCAGGTGAATTAACCTCGATGCAACCTACGCATACGGCTGTTGCCCAGAGCAACCTGTATGCACGCAGTGTAATCAGTACTGCTATCAAATGCAAAATAGGTGTTAAAATATTACGTTTATCATTCCTTATAATTTTATATATTCATTCCTATCGCTCGGTAAAAAAAATGATTATGGACCTTCGGATAAGCTTGTACGCTAAAATAAGTACCTTTTGCATCATCATTCTCTTGTGAGATGAAAGAGTGCCTTGTAGGAATGTCCCTTTATACCTTTAATAATAATAATAACAATAATAATAATAATAATAATTGATATTTGATATAGCGCCCTTTCCACCCATAATGTTCAAAAGCACTGTTATTAACGTCTGTATGATCCAACAATGCTTTATCATTTTGGTGATAAAATTGTCCTTTGAAAGAGCATGACCTGGTAAGTATTCTATTGGGGAACAGCAACTAGAACTCAGAAAACAAAATTTACCAATAGCTGTTCCATGTTTATTAGTGTTATCTAGTTTATATTGGTATGTTACTTCATTACTCCATTATTGCATTTGCTATGATTTTTCAGTTTCGTATTGTCTCTAAAAATATTATGCAATCATGACATTTCCCAAGCGATCTTCAAAAGTATTATTGCATAGGGACGACTCCTTCAAGACAATTTCTGAACGTGCTTAATCAATATTAGGATAGTGCTGAGTATAAGTCACGTTCTTTGCTATAATGCCTTATGAATCAATGCTATGAAGGAACTAGCTAACACTCTGCTCGCTATTTACTATTTTGCTTTACAATGTGCGTATCAAGCCCGGGGGGGGGGGGGAAGAAGGGATCTTTTTTAAGACCTCCGCATGTCCACGATTTTGTAAAAGAAGGGTACTTTTTTGTCCCCAGGTACGAAATATACGCGGCTCTGACGCCGAGTGACTCCCGAAGTGACTGGGCTTCCGAGTTTGCTGCCGCCACTTGTTGCCGCTAAACAGGCAGAGTATTATAAAAGTTAAGATACGTGTTCCTGTTCATCCAATATTAGTGATTTGATAAAAGGTGTGTTTATTTACTGGAAAAAGTCAGCGTTTTTATTAAGATAAGGGTGCTTTTTTGGCCAGAAATAAGTGCTTTAGGGGTAGTTTTAAATATTGATAACGAGCGTATGCGCCCCCTTCTGTACATGAGTGACCCCCCCCCCCCCCCCCCCGGGTATCAAGATGCGCAAACATACACGTAACGTATGACATAGCAGGATTTTCCCGGGGTTTTCCCGTCTCCGTGAATGAAATCACGTGATTACATACAGCCCTTTGATTGGCTCAGTTCAAATACGCACATTTCCACGTTATGAATAGTTGGCTCCATATCAGATTGAACCCACTCAAAGGCAATTTCCTTTGAATGAAAAAGGTAAATGAAAAATGTGCTCGGTGAGTATTTTTATTGAGATGCATGGCTTCTTCATGCATCTGCTTCCATATAAATTCGACAAATAATGAAAAAAATTCTTAAGCGGTCAAAAAACGGTACAAATTTTCCAAATTTGACTATTTTCGTGGAATAAAAATCTCCAGAAATTATTTTTCAAAAATGTCTCTTAACAGTTTTTTGAGCCCTCAGCTGATCAACAATTGTGCCAAATTTCAAAAAGAATGGATCAGCCGTTTTCAAAATTCACCGAAGGTGAAATTTACGGCTAGATGCTTCACTACGTCAAAAGACGCTGACCGTTACAATGTTGCAATAATGCGCGCGTGACGGGGAATCCCCACTTAACTGATGTGGAACTTCCCAGGTTGCGCACTCCACGTTTTAATTGCAAAATACGCGTTTAAGTGTTGGCATCAATTACTCGTCACACATCTCTAGTAACTAGTAAAAAAGATACATTTTTCTTTTCAAAAGTGTGGTCTTCATTCATAAGTAAGTAGATTGAAGAACCAAAAAGTTATGTTTAGTAATTCTTTTTGTGATTCCAAAGTGCCAATTTTGAGAAAAAAAATCTCCCGCCGAAAAACGACTGAAAACGAGGCTGTGCAGTAGTAAACGTCACGGGTGCCCCTCTCAGATTTAGGTCATCTCTTTTTACACTGAGCGGAAAAGTCGCTCGTAAACATAGCTGTACGGTCTTCGATGCTGCTTCATCGTTATTATAGCGATTGCCTTGATATTTTATATGTTTATGGAATATCTATGTGCGGTCCGAATAAACTTTGTCGCGTAAAAATCAACCCAGAAACGGCTGAGAAATCGCTAGTTAAACACAACAACGGCATTTGTTATGGTCTCATTCGGGAGACCCTCACCCTGTCACATGAAGGCATGGTCGACTTCCCTCGCTGCCATTTCAATGTGGAATACGCAATTGTCATGGTAATTTATATCTTGAAAGGATATCTAATTGTGAAAATAGGGATGTTTATTTCGTTAAAATCCGACCGCAAACGGCCGAGAAATCGGAAGTGACATGTTGAGCTAGCCGAAATGTAGAGCTACATTATAAGCTCCATGTACATTTCAGTACTGTAAACTGTAGTGTATTTTTGAGGGCGTGGTTGGGTGGGAATGAATGAATAAATGAAGGCCATTTAGTGCCATTTTTTTTTTCAAAAAGTGGTCCTTTGTCACTGTTTATGAACAGTCTATAGTCTGTCTGACCCAAGCTTGACTGACCGTTTTTTCCTTGTTTTGTTACAAAAGGTTTGTGTTCGCCACTGTCATCCAACCTTGGCAAACCTCTGATAAACATTTATATATAAAGTCGTTTATGTATGTATATAAACATTGTAAAATTGGCCCATTGCAAACTTCGGAACAACTGATATGTGAGCGATGTCGTGCACAATTTTAATATGGGCACATAATGGGCAAAATCTACATTTTGCGGAGTTGAGGCAGAAAGTATGTTTATAAAACTCGACCTAGTGCTCCCAAGAGGTTTATCAAGTTTGTATAGCATATACATCAAAGAGGAGAGACCGTTCGGTTAAGCTTGTGCAGACAGACTTAAGTTTAGGTGAAAGAAGGAATAGCAAATGTCGATCTATTCAACTAAGAGTGGGACTTGTAAGGAATAGTGTATTTTTTTGGAAATTCGTAATAAGTACATTTATTCAACATTTCACAAAACCACTTGTTTATCAAGTATTATAACATGTTGCCATAGTAACAAGGCATGATTATATTTGAACAGATGATTTTTGTATACGGTTTTCTTATACGGACTGTCGTCATGGCAACAGTATCACCACCTCAGGGTTTAAATATTAATAAAGAATGAATTTGACTATTTATGAGTATAATTTTCAATTTGTATGTTTTAAAAAAGTGGTAGGTATTGTTTTCTAGTGTTTATACTAGAAAATATTGCTCCCCAATGAACTTTATAGACATCAAGCAGGCTGTCTGCTTCTTATTCCAAACAAAATGGTCGCCAGACTGTCTGCAGTTGCTTGAAACTGAAATTGTGTTTTAAAAAAGGTGAACAACTAAAAGTCTATGTTATAATAGTGATAGAGCCTGTACCAGACTGACTATGTTGGAAATTACAGAGCTTTGGGTGTTGAATGGGCCATCTAAACGCCTCAGCCTGCGGCTTCGGTGTTTAGATGGCCCATTCAACCCCCTCAGCTCTGTATTTCGCAACAGAGTCGTCTGGTATAGGCTCTATCTCTATATCTTAACCTGCGACAGTTCTTATTGTCAAGCTTAGGAGACAATTGCGTTATCCTATATAAAGCAATTTCATGTGATGTAGGGACTACCCTAAACTGCTGACAAATGCTATTTTATGCGACCAATCGTCACAAAAACGTATCAAGCAATAGAGCACCTTTAATGCCTTAAAACAATATAACTGTTGTTGAAATTGGACACTCCTGGACCAGGAGGCAGCCCAAAGCAATATGTCAATATATCGGCGTATGTTATGGGTGTCAGAGCAATTATGCTCTGTATCTCGCTTAATACTAGGAATACTACACTTTTATTATGCGTTTTTAATCTACAAATGCACGATGTATAACATCCCAGAAATGACCTGGGTACCCATTACTAGTACTTTAAATCAAAAACAACCTTACGTATAGCTCATATTTTCAAAAGACATATCTGTTCAATGGAAACAAATTGGAGGTAATAAAGAAAGATCAGAGTTGAGTATACCTGTTTTATTTAGTAATTATTGTCTGTTGTAATTGGTAACAGTTATGTTCTAGTATTTGCCTATGTAACATTGAAAAAAATCCCATTGCCATATGTAAGTGCAGAGTATCTTGTGTGATTTCATTTTGCCGTTTATCATAGTGAATTTTGCTGAAAGTGAGTTTTACGTTTTATATGTAATTTACCAACTTTAACTATGCCCTCTCCTTTTCACTTAGATATCGATGACTGCGCCAGCAATCCATGTCAGAACGGCGGTACCTGCAAGGATGGAGTGGTTTCCTACACTTGTGTTTGTCTAGCTGGATATTCTGGAGTAGAATGCCAGAATAGTGAGTAATCTTTGATTAGAGTTGGTGCGGAATGCGGGCAGGGTGAGTTTTCTTTGGCTTGGCCTTCTTTGGCTTCGACGTGTCTAAGCAATGTCATAATTGTCTTCAGCTAAGCTTGATGATGCTGGTAGGCTGACCTGAATGCTTCAGTTTTCTCCTCCACTATTAGATCTGGATTTGGATTTTTTATTTATCGTTTTTTTTCTTTGGTTTTTCTGTCACTTTAACCTTTCTTATGCGATTTCCATATTTCAAATACGCACTCTTCTTTCCAAATAGATATCGATGAGTGCACAAGCAATCCATGCCAGAACAAAGGTACCTGCGTGGACGGAGTGGCTTCCTACACTTGTGATTGTCTGGCCGGATTTACAGGAGCAGAATGCCAGACAAGTATGTATCATTTGCAGCATATGTATTCTACATTCAGGGGTTTGCGATATAAGCATCTACTCACATAGTTTTGCATAATACATTCACTTAAAGTGCGGCAGCCAAAACCCATTTTGGGGTTAACCTTTTTTTTTCAGGTATAGTTTTTAATGATTGATTATAAGAGAGTAAGGTATTACTTTTCAGAAAATATCAGATGACACCCTGGCATCCTAGAGCATTTTGATATATTGGCCTCTAAGCCACCCCCCTATGGACAAAATATGAACAAATCTGCCTATATTGCATTTTCAGGCCCCTGTATCTTAAAATCACATTTTCATCTTTCAAATGGGCCCTGATGACCTTTGAAAATAAGCGATTTGTTTAAAAACGCAAACTTTCTATCGTTTTTCATACTTTGTTGACCCTCATATCTTGAGGTAGAAAAGTCACACAACCCTGTTGGTCACCGGTGTGCAAATGTTCGACGTAGGGAGGATGCAAATCATTTAAAAATACTGCCTGTTTTTTTCCATTAAGTAAGAAACTATCTCAAATACATTCAGCATTTCTCCTGGTTTTGGGTCTATGGATCTCATAAAAATAGGAAATATATGACTTTTTTCTCAATCAGCAATAAAGACTAATTTACGAGGATGCCCTAGCTAAGTAGTGAGCTGTCTTCTGTGTTTGCAGTGTTTAAATAGGAGCTAGGAAACTTAGCATTACATTATTTGACAAAAAAAACAGATTTTTTCAGCATTTTTTGTCCTTCACCTAACCTCTGTTTCTCATGCTATGCTATTGATTTAGGATATGCCAGATGCACACACATTTCCGCATCTAATATTAAAATATTCTAGTAAGTAATTGTCTATTGCAATTGGCAACTATCACACTTCAAAATCTTTCTTACAATGTGGAAAAGATTGCGTTAGTTTAATTTTTGCGTTTTAACGTTTAGCAAAATTTGCAATGTTTAGTGCTGCCACTTTAAGTATATAGCGGGCACTCCATGTTGTGGCCAATTCACAATGTTAGAAAACACAAAAATTGATTTTCTGTAAATTCACAAACTTTACTCTATAGTATTACATTTAAGGATATCTCATTATCCTATATTATTATCTTATCTTATTTTCGTAAGTTTGTAGGTGTTGTTTTTTGTAATTTTGGGTCAACATATCATCTCTATTTTTTAGTGTGACCAGACTCTCCTTTTTCTGTTTAGATATCAATGAGTGTGCCAGCAATCCATGTCAGAACAAAGGTACCTGTGTGGATGGAGTGGCTTCCTACACTTGCAATTGTCCGGCCGGATTTTCTGGAGTAGTATGCCAGAATAGTGAGTAATCTTTGATTAGAGTTCCTTAATAAAGGGCACTGGACGTACAATGTACGTACATTGTACGTACAGTTCGTACACTGTACGTACATTGTACGTCCAGTGCCCGCTGGGAACGGTTCTGAGCAATGTTATAACCATCTTAAGCTAGAGGTTAGCATGGTGGGAGGCTGTTCTGAATACTCCAGTTCTATCCTCCTCCGTTAGATATGAGTAGTGACTATGATAGGACTAGTCACAGTTTAGTTCAAAGTGGCAGAGAGCAGGAGGCTAAAAACAAATGCTTGCCGTGCTGGGATGTGTGAAATGTATCATTCTCGTTGTGGAGGCCCAAGTATACAAACAAACAAGTTCTTTTTGGCCAAGTCAAAAACAACCTTAGGTTAAGCTTATATTTTCAAAAGGCATATCGGGCCAATGGAAACAAATTGGATGTGATAAAGAAATATCAGAGCAGAGTATAGTTAATCATTGTGTGTTCCAACTGGTAACAGTTATGCTTTAGTATTTGCCTATATAATATTTAACAATCTCCTATTGACATATGTAGGTGCGGAGTATCTTGTGTGATTTTATTTTGCTGATTGTCATAGTGAATTTTTCTGATAGTGAGTTTCACGTTTCATATACAATGTGCATACTTTAACAACGCCTTCTCCTTTCCACATAGATATCGATGACTGCGCCCCAAATCCATGCGAGAACGGTGGTACCTGCAAGGATGGAGTGGCTTCCTTCACTTGCAATTGTCTGCCTGGATATACTGGAGAGGAATGTGAGACTGGTGAGTAAAAAATCTTTGATTAGAGTTCCTGAACAGTTATATTTTAGTGTTTGCCCATGCAACATTGAACTATCTCCCATTGAAATATGTAGGTGCAGAGTATCCTGTGGGATTTCATTTTGCTGTATATCATAGTGAATTTTGCTGATAGTGAGATTTTCTGGAACGGAATGCCATATAGGTATATATCATTTGCTTTGAATGCTTCAGTGCTTTTCTCCTTTATCAGATATGGATTTGGATTTTTTAGGAATATTGTTTTTCGTAACTTTTTCTGCCACATTGCGGCAAAGGTGTGACTAGCCAGTTGTAACTGGTGGATGAAACCGGATTATCCGTCGAAAACCGCTGCCTAATCCCAAGTCACTGGCAACTTTTCCATCCTGTATATAGAATGAACGAATGACGGTTTAAAGGCACATCGGCACACACATGGCATTTTGTGCCATCAAATATTATACAAATATGACATCCCTGTGGGGTTTCCACCAGGAATAACTTCCCCGAGAGAGGATTGTCGCTCGATGGTGTATCCCAAGGGCAACAATCTTCTCCAGGGGAAGTTATTCCTAGTGGAAACACCACAGGAATGTCATATCTGTTTTATTATACCAAACAAATACAAAGCACAAAAGGGGGAAAAATTACAAACTACAGAGATTTTGGATAAATACCTGTCGACAGCCTTGTTGAACTAGTTTCACTGGTAAGTCACTCGGCCAACTCCGTAGGTGTTCGGGCTAGCGGTCACTATTCTTCGGGCTAGCGGTAATTACTCAACTAATTAATGGCTGTTGCCGTGAATTATTCATCTATTTCATAAGCTGTTAAGGACAACAGCCTGTCACTATTCTAAGGAATGAGGAAATCACGACGATTAATCAATGACCCTTTAACCAGAAACAAGAATCTTCACGTGAGGTATAATAACATCAAATGCGGTCCTTTGTCGTTGTTGAAGAACAATGATAAAGCACATTAAAACGAGGGAGAGTAAGAGTTAAGTTAATGTGTATATTCCTCAAGACCTAATGCAGACCTGAGCAAAACCCTAGGTCTTGAAGGGTCTTAAACAGGTCTCGAATGTGGGAGTGCAGCCTTGAAGAATATGCACATTTTCATTTCTATTTTTGTAATTGATATTTCAAATGACAAGGTAATAGGGAGTGGTTCATTCACAGTTGCTAGTAAATTCTGGTTCAGTTGCCTGGATATGTCACCATTAGAGGGATAGTAAACTAGTGAATTTTTCTGATAGTGAGTTTCACGTTTCATATACAATGTGCATACTTTAACAACGCCTTCTCCTTTCCACATAGATATCGATGACTGCGCCCCAAATCCATGCGAGAACGGCGGTACCTGCAAGGATGGAGTGGCTTCCTTCACTTGCAATTGTTTGGCTGGATTTACTGGAAAAGAATGCCAGACTGGTGAGTAAAAAGTCTTTGATTAGAGTTCCTGAACAGTTCTGAGCAATGTGTTATAACCATATTAAGCTAAACGGTAACATGTTGGTATGCTGTTCTGAATACTCCAGTTCCCTCCTCCTATCAGATATGGACTAGTGACAGTTATGTTTTAGTATTTGCCCATGTAACATTGAACTATCTCCCATTGAAATATGTAGGTGCAGAGTATCCTGTGGGATTTTATTTAGAATATGCACATTTCCATTTCTATTTTTGTATATCCAGACCATGAACTGACTTCAACATGACTGCTAACTGACCTATCATGACCTGTTTATGACTGACTCAAGACTTGAACAAGACCTTTTACAGACCTACTCCAGACCATTCTCGACCTGCTCACGACCATCAAGACCTATGCAAGACCATCTCAAGACCTACTTGTGACCTACCAGACTTCTAACTGACTTTAAACAGACCTCTACATGACTCGAAGATTTGAGACATCTTAATTAAAAGCCAATACCATAGTAATATAAACACTTATCTGGGACTCTTTACTACTGTACCAGTTATAATAGACTTTAGAATGATATTATTAAGTGTCACAGGCTCATTCGTACACACGCCTGTGTAATTGATATTTCAAATGACAAGGTAATAGGGAGTGGTTCATTCACAGTTGCTAGTATTTCTGGTTCAGTTGCCTGGATATGTCACCATTAGAGGGATAGTAAACTAGTATTTTTTTCTGATAGTGAGTTTCTGTAATTGATATTTCAAATGACAAGGTAATAGGGAGTGGTTCATTCACAGTTGCTAGTAAATTCTGGTTCAGTTGCCTGGATATGTCACCAATAGAGGGATAGTAAACTTATCTAAGAGCAGGGGGTTTTGTTCAATATGTGGGATATTCGTTTTCAACCACCGCATAAGAAAAATTGCATTTTAACCAGATTTAAAATATCAAATGATAAGTCATTGTCCCTGTTTTTTTCTGCTGATTACGTTCCTAGTGATGAGTGTATTCCCGTTTTAACTTCAGCTTATAAATTATTTAACCTATTAAATCCCCTGAAATGGATTTTTGCCTCCATATTATTCTTGGATAAATAATTTTAACATCTGCGTTTGACTAAAATATGCTAAAAGATGCTCTGTTTTGTATAAACTTGCATATTTATTCAATTTCTTGATGGAATAAATCATATTTTAACCCTTTTACTTCTGGAGCTTGACATAAATGGAAATATTTGGACAAAAGAAAAAATATATATTTGGAAAAAAATGACTGATAGTATTAGTTTTAGTTATCCTTGTGAAAATGGTATACATTTATGTCTGCTTTGATTCCTTTCCAAGGCTGAAGTGGGCAGTCACGTGACAATTTCTAGTAAATCTAGGTCATCCACTGGTCTGCAGCTGGTCTTGAAGCAATCAGTTAGCAGTCTGAAAAGGTCATGAAGCAGTCAGTTGGAGTTCTGTTAGTTATCTAGTTGAGGTCTTGATACATGTCTAGATGACTGTCAGTCCGAGACTGAGTTTGCAGACCTGTTCACGACCATGCGCATCCACGTAGACCTATTACAGACCTGTTACAGACCACTGCAGACTGTGACACAGACCTGTAACTGATCTTTTCAGGACCATTTCTAACCCAGGTCTGTTAAAGGTCTGTGTCCAGGTCTCGAATGTGGGAGTGCGACTTAAGCCAGACAGACTATGGACACATAATTCATTATGACGTAGAGATTGTCCGTCTGCGAATAAAATGACAAGCTATTTTTACAGTATACTCAATTCATTGAGTAATTGTGTATAGTGAGTTTAGCTGAGTGTATGTTTTACTTTTTTATGCGATTTCAATACACCAAATATGTATATATATATATATATATATATATATATATATATATATATATATATATATATATATATATATATATATATATATATATATATTTATATATATTTATATATATATATATATATATATATATATATATATATATATATATATATATATAGTTATATATATACATATATATATAACTATATATAACTATATATATATATATATATATATATATATATATATATATACATATATATATATATATATATATATATATATATATATATATATATATAGTTATATATATAGTTATATATATATATATATATATATATATATATATATATATATATATATATATATATATATATATATATATATATATATATATATATATATATATATATAGTTATATATATATATATATAGTTATATATAGTTATATATTTATATACGTCTCTTCTTTCCAAATAGATATCGATGAATGCGCATCCGATCCTTGTGAATACGACGGCGGTGACTGCGATGATGGAGTGGCTTCCTACACATGTAATTGTTATCCTGGATATACCGGAAAAAACTGCGAGACAGGTATGTATCATTTGCTGCATGTATATTCTACACTCAGTGGTTTGAAATATATGCATCTACTCCCATTGTTTTACATAATACATATATACCAAAACCCATTTTGGGGTGAACCTTGTTTTCTCAGGTATAGTTTTTTATGATTGATCATAAAAGAGGAATGCATGCCTTTTTAGAAAATGCCGTCTGACACCCTGGCATTCTTGAGGATTTTGAGATATTGTCCGCTCTAACCCACCTCACTGTGGACAAAATATGAACAAATCAGCCTTTGTCGCATTTTCAGGCCCCTGTATTTCAAAAACGAAAAGACTTAAGCCCCTCTCACACAAGACCATGAAGTCTACACGACTGTACACGAAGTTGGGGTTTTTCACTCAGACTTCGCGGAGGTTTGTGTAGGCTTCACGATAAAACGGGTACACTTCCTGAAACTTCGTGTTCACTTTGGGATAAACCTTGTTCACTTCATGTCCGCGCTGAAATCTTTTGGCTGTTTAAAAATTTCCATGAACTCTTCATGAAGTTTGACCTAGATAAACATTGTGTCAACTTCATTTTTACTTCATGTACACTTCGCGAAATACTTGTTGACTACTGGTTGACATCGTGCTACTCCGTGTTCACTTCATATCCAAATTCAAACACAAAGTGAACTTGAAGCCAACACGAAGTACCATGAAGCACCGCGAAGCCAACACGTAGTCAACCAGTAGATCATGTGAAGCTCAACATCCAACCAGAATGTGCTAATTGAGGAGAATGAAGCATTCAATTTCTGTCTGTATTTCAACTACCAAAGACTCATTTAGCGTATCAATTTTTTTCATTCCTCACATCCTTCTGATCCTTGCCCCTGTACACGCTTTAACGTCTCTTATAGTTATAATAGATCGACTTAGGGTCCTATAAAACCACATCGGAGACAATACTAGATAAAACATAACAAACAATATACCCCATTTAATTTGCACTAAGGTAAATACATAACAATAATATGGTCTAGCATAAATACAGAACGACCCAATATATATATATGTTAGAAAATTTAATTCTCAATATGTTTATTGAGAAAATGACCAAATATTTGGTAGAGAAAAGCATTCTGTGACGCTTTAATAGCTTTAATATGAAGCATACATGTTCAAGGGTTTTATAGTTTCCTGCCATCCATCTACCAACTAGTTAATCAAGATTTTGCTTTAGTTTACTCCATTTTCTGTGGAGAGATGGTAAACTTCCGATCACAGACAGTGCCTCAACTACAGCAATTTCAGAAAATAATTGTGGCATTATAACCAATAGTTTGAGGAAGCCAACCTTAGTATCTTTGTGATTGTCTCCAGTTGCAACTCCTACTGTGGTAAATCTTGATAGATGTAAAGAAAAATGTGAGGAAGTTGTAGCAGCCAAGTTAGACAATTTAATTATCAATGTGGTTATTGAGAAAATGACTAAATATTTGGAAGAGAAAAGCAGTATGATGTGTAGCGTACTTAGGTGCTAGAGAAATGCCTGCTCTCTCCAATACAACCAGCAGTGGGACAGCACTGCAGTGACAGCACAATAGGGGGTGGTTTGTACCACCAGGCCAGTGACCACATGGGCCGGCTGCCTTATGTGAAGCATCCCTATTTCATGTTGTGTTCATGATCACTTCTGGTTAACTTCCCAGTAGCATTGCGTTAACTTCTGGTTGAGTCATTTTTGGTCTGGTTGTCTTCTTGATAGTTCATATAGGTTCATGTGCACTTCACATTCACTTCATGCTATATACGTGTTGTGTTCGTGTATAGACGTATTCAATCTTGTTGGCTTTGTGTTGTCTTTGTGTACACTTTGTGTTTTATGGTCGAGTGGCTACAAAACCTCAAATCTTTCGCGAAGTCTACATGAAGTGGAAGTAAGCACCTTCGTGTACAGTCGTGTAGACTTCGTGCTCTTGTGTGAGAGGGGCTTTACAAAGCTGATATTCAACAATCAAATAGCCAGTATAAAAATGACTGCACAAATAACATTCGAACACATTTTCTTTCGTCAAATGGGCAGGGATGACGTTTGGAAGTAAGAGATTTGTTTGAAAACGGCAAACTTTTTGGCGTTTTTCTTATTTTCTGCAACCTTATATCTCAACAAGGAAAAAATGGAAAACAACCCTGTCGGTCACTGATGTGCAAGAGTTTATTGTACAGAGGATGCAAATCATTTAGGAATGCTGCCTGATTTTTCTCCATCAGTTAAATATGAGTTTGTGAAAGTAGAAAACTATTTCAAATACATATAGCATTTTTCCTGATTTTCGGGTCTGCGGATCTCATAAAAATAAGAGATACATGAGGGTTTTTTTCAATCAGCAATGCAGACTATTTCACAAGGATGCCCTAGCTGAGTAATGAGCTGTCACCTGTTTCCGAATTTTTTAAGTAGCAGCTAGAAAACTTAGCATTTAATTATTTGACAACAAAAACAGATTTTCCAGGTTTCTTTGTCATTCACCAAACCGTTTTATCTCAAAAAGCAAATCCTATACAATGCTAGAATGTTTCACATTGTAAGAATATATAGCATTCCGTGTTTTGTGCTTGAGTAAATAGTGCACAGATGTGCATTGGAAGGATATTTGATCTTTCAATTATTAACCCGGTGTTTGATTTCCAGCTGCCTCAATAACTTCTGATTGTCTGGTTTAATATCAGGTCGACATATTAATATCTGTTTGCACACCTATGGACATAGCCTAGATTTCTAGGCTATCATATCTTCTTTTATGTCTGCATTCTCTCGTGGCAAGAGTGGCCAAATTAGTTTATATATATCTCACCAGTGAATAGAGGAATCTGTTTGAGTATGAGATATTGAATTCACTAGTGATAGAAGGACAATATGGTGCCATACTTGTGCCAATTCTAGTACTTCACCACATTGGCGTGGGAACTCAGAAGGGAATGTTAACATGTAAAACTTTTGGGTGCGACAAAAATACTGTCGTAAGGAAGTAATTTCTGTCGTACATTGTCGTACATTGTGGAACATTGTCGTACATTGTTGAACATCGTGTCGTAATATGTTGTACATAGTCGTATGCAATCGTACATTCACGTACATTTGCTGACACTCATTAAATGTACGACGAAGTGCCACTATAAATATTACCCACATCAGAATGAAAAAGTAGGTTAAAGGCCAAAATTAATCCTACAAAGCCACGAATTGACAGTGATTTCATCACATATCGTAGTGTACTTACGAATTTTGCCATTTTTAGTTTGGAAATATTCGTAATTAATCGAATATTGTCGTAGGTAGACGTCTAACTGGCGGAAATATGCGTATGTATGACGTAATTATTCGTCTTTATGTCCTGCATATTCGCACATACTCGCATACATACGCACCTTCATATCCGTAGCCAACTATGAATATGTTCGCCTACTTACGACATAGTATGATAGGAAACGTACAGTATCACACATATGATGTTGTAGTCGTACATCAATCGTACATGCTATCGTGGGATGTGGTATACCTTCATAGTTGAGCGTACATATCTCACGAATGAAGAAAAACAGCAATTTTATAGCCAATTCGTGGCTTCAAGCGTACACTTGAGATTGTGTATGTTCGCATATTGAATTTGTATGTGGGACACCAGCATAAATGCGACATAGGCTGACTTGTTCATATTTTGTCCACAGGGGGGTGGGTTAGAGAGACCAATATCTCGAAATGCTCAGGGATGTCAGGGTGTCCACCTGCATTTTCCGGAAAGGCATGCCTTACTCTCTTATAATCAATCATAAAAAAATTACCTTACAAAACAAGGTTCACCCATACTATGGGTTTTTTGCTATACACTAAACATAGCTGATTTTGACTGAGATAGTCCTATAACGGTAGCAGGGTGGCGCAACGCTACCAGTTGAGTTAAACCAACAAAGGTCTCGACAGAATAAGCTTTATTGCCTCAGGAATCCGTGAAAACTACAAAACGCAATACAAATATTCTCAGCTCATATCTCAACTCAATCTCAAAGCTTAAAAGGGTTAAACATGTAATAATACCTGTAATGTCATTACACGCAGTGTATATAGCTATAATGAAATGAAACTTAACATAGAAAAAGTCCATAGTGATACAATGTAACATTTAACATTAGACAAAAACTAGCTCTCAAATTACAAGTCATTCACTAGAAGAACATTTAACACATTCACAAACATAATGATAGAACAAACTACTCATATAACAAGTCATAAGTACAGATAATTGCTATACAGGTAAATGCAAATACATAAACTTAACATACCTCTTTGGGTTATTTGCCACATGGTTCTCTAATGGTCAGTGAACTTCTGCTGTCCAGTGGTCACACCCTTGTAGTAAATGATAAGTGGCCTGATGAGGTGATCAGGGTATATTTATAGACCTCAGTCTCAAAAGGAGGCTATTTGACCTTTGAACTTAGAATAGTGAACATTCATAGGTATAGGTGGCAGCACCAACGCAAAACAGGTTAATGAAAGAAAATAAAGAATAAAGCCTTATATTCATTACATGGCCTCTCAAAATACAGTTATCTTAACTTATTTTCTCAGTAATGGACACCAAAAAAAAAACTTTTTCGCAAAATTTTACGCAAAATTCGCATGACCTCAATCTCAGCTATATCAATACACTCGATATAGAAATTTCAAAGATATACTTATACATACAATACATATATAGCTCAACTCATCTCATAATCTAATATGTGCAACCTCACATTACTTATGGCCTCTCATGAAGCTTCTCAGGGTTCTCTAAGATCAGGACTAGTTTATGGATAGGTCTCTCGATGTAGGTTACTGGCTGGGTTCTTTTGCCTTCAGCATTTAAGGGACTACTGATAGCGAGCTTCACCTTTCTCACGAAATTATCCTCGCCACATGTTCTATCCTCTACCCTTGCTAATTGCCACTGATTTCTTTGCAAATCCTCATTTTTGACCAAAACTATGTCACCTATTTGGAGGTTTCGACATGGATTTGACCACTTTTGTCGATGTTGGAGATTGAGTATGTACTCCTTTCTCCATCGGTCCCAGAATACATTTGACAAGTGTTGAACTTGGCGCCATCTTTTTCTCGCATAGACGTCAGATTGTTCAAACTTGCCTGGTGGGGGCATGACAATTTTTGATTTCATGGTGAGCAAGTTAGATGGTGTTAGTGGTTGTAGAGAGTTAGGGTCATAAAGACTATCAATGGTTAGAGGGCGGCTATTGACGCAGTAACCTCATACATCAATGTTCTTAAAGAGTCATCGTTTAGGCGCGAATCGGCTTGATCTATAACAACATTGAGTATGTTGCGCACAGTTCGAATTTGCCGCTCCCAAACGCCACCCATGTGGCTAGCGCTGGGAACATTCAGTTGAAAACTGAAGAAATCGCAGTTTTCCTTTAACAGGAAATTTCTCACTTGGTCCTGATTCATTTCATTCAGGGCTGCTTTTAGCTCATTTTTGGCCCCAATAAAATTGGCACCCTGATCACAACGTAGCTGTCTTATGGGCCCGCGGATAGCAACAAATCTTCTCAAGGCGTTGAGAAAACTGTCTGTATTCAAGGAATCCGCGACCTCAATATGAATCGCGCGACATCCCATACAGGTGAAAAAAACGCCATAGCGTTTCAGTTCTTTTCTGCCCTCCTTGATATAGAAAGGGCCAAAAAAGTCAACGGCGCTGTATGTGAAGGAGGGGCAGCTTTCGTCCTATCTGGGGGTAGGTCGGCCATTTTTTGACCTTCGGTCTTACTACGGATCTTTCTGCACAGGACACATTTAGATATGGCACTAGCTACTGAGCTACTACATCCTAAAATCTCATTGGCTGTTAGTCCACGACCCTGATGGCGCACTTGTTCGTGGAAATAACGAATGATAAGACTGATCACATGACCTTTTCTAGGAAGTATAATCGGGTGTTTCTGCTCATATGGAAGGTCTGATTTGCTCAAACGCCCACCCACACGCAGCACGCCATTATCATCCAAGAAAGGATCAAGGCAAAATAGTGGACTAGATTTCCGCAAATGTGTTTCCGGACTATTCGCGTCTTTTCGGGACTGTAAAACTTTCAGTTCGTCCTCAAATGAATCTCTCTGAACAATTTTCACAATTTCTCGTTCAGCCTGACAGAGATCCTCCACATTAAATTTAATTTTTCGCATTTAGACGAACAATTTTTGAGCCTCAATTTGAGTTTCAGACAGGCTGCTATTCCTCTTTTAGCCTTAAACCAGCTAGGAAAGTGGTCTAAGCGATCTGGCTTAAGGAACGATAACTCAGAATGTTGTGTACCGGCAAGCAGCACATTTGCCTTCTTCAGCTCAGGGTCAGAGGGGGCGACTGCCACCTCCAATGGTTGACAAACAGGGATTTCAGAATTCCACAGAAAATCAGGACCTGATAGCCATTTTGACTGAATAAGAAGTTCTGCCGGGCTTATTCCCCTGGACGCATCGTCCGCAGGGTTATCCCCTGTGTTGACATAGCGCCACTGGGCGGGTTCAGTCTGGTTTCTTATTTGCTGAACACGATTCGCAACATAGACGTGGAATCTACGCGCTTCATTACTTATGTAGCCAAGAACCACTTGACTATCAGTCCAGAATACCTCGGTCAATCCCTCATACTCAAACTCATTCTTAAGGAGGGTACTCACTTTGACCGAGAGGAGTGCTGCTGTTAACTCCAGCCTAGGCATAGTAATTGGTTTGAGCGGTACTACCCTAGCCTTACCCATAACTAATGTACAATGAACCTTACCCTCGTTATTCTTCACGCGCAGGTAGGTACATTGGCCATAGCCATTATAGCTGGCATCTGAGAAATGATGTAATGCGGCGGAAATTACCTCACCAAAATTCTCAGGCTTGACGCATCTACAGATTTTTAGGTCCTGGAGCGAGAACAATTCTGTTCTCCAGCGCTGCCACTGAGACCGGAGGTCATCTGGCAGAGGACTATCCCAGTCTAATCCGTCAC
This sequence comes from Maea johnstoni, assembly GCA_963942565.1. Classification (NCBI taxonomy): domain Eukaryota; kingdom Metazoa; phylum Annelida; class Polychaeta; order Spionida; family Magelonidae; genus Maea; species Maea johnstoni. Next base: position 2,912,699 of record OZ012701.1, read on the forward strand.
CACACATTTTCTGTAAAATTTGTCTACCTATCAAAATAACAGGCGCCGCAAACCCAAGCGGGTCGTATACAGAACTTACTGTAGACAACACCCCGCGCCGTGTTAAGGGTTGGTCCTTCAGGGTTATCCTGAATTGGAAGGTGTCACTCTCCACGCACCAGTGCACACCTAGTGCTCTTTCTATTGGCAAACTGTCATTACACAAATCTAAATCTTTCATACCCTTTGCTAGGTCTTGAGCTGGTATGGACTTCATCACAGTCTTAGAATTAGATATGAATTTGTGCAATCTGACAGCGCCTTTTTTGCAAAGGTCCTGTGTGCGAGAAATGAGATCAATTGCCTCATCTTCCGTGGAGATAGATTTTAAACCATCGTCCACGTAGAAATTGTGGTGTACAAATTGAGTGGCATCCGCTCCGAACTCATTTCCGTAGTCGGTTGCTATCTGTTTTAGCCCAAAATTAGCGCGCCCTGGTGATGAACCAGCGCCAAACAGATGCACGTTCATACGGTACTCATATGGGGCGGTATCGCAATCTCCATTCTCCCACCACAAAAACCGCAAAAAATTCTGATGCTCAGGATTGACTCGGAATTGGTGGAACATGGCTTCTATATCACCTATGAAGGCGATAGGTTCCTGACAAAAACCGCAAAGGTCCCCGATTAGTGTGTTAGTCAGGTTAGGGCCGGAGAGGAGATAGTCGTTCAGGGATTCCCCTTTTAACTTCGCGCTGCAATCGAAGACGACACGTATCTTCCCAGGTTTTTTAGGATTGTAAACCCCATGGTGTGGAATGTAGTTTACACTACCGTTTTGGGCACGAATTTCGGACTCAGGTACCCTCTTAGCATAGCCTTTATCTATTACATCACGCATGAAGGCTATATAGTCATTTGCATAATTCTCGTCAGAGTTCATTCTCCGTTTAAGTTGATTTAGCCGATGTAGTGCTAAAGACTTATTATCGGGAAGTTTGGGATTTTTCTCTTTAAAAGGAAGTGGCATCTCATAGTGCCCATCTTCCAGTTGATGGATACCATTTCTCAGCGTAGCGAGAAATTGTAGGTCGTTTTGAGAATACGACGTGTCATTCAAATTGCGCTCAATGAACTCATGCTATATCATTTGAGCGATTTGCGCAGGGTCTATGACCTCTTTAACAGAGGATTTAAAACAGAAGTGTATAGTATCTCTGTGCACCTGCGGTTGATTCGAGACAGATGGCGCCACCTCGCAGGTAACTATGCGGTGGCTTACGCCTATCTGGTCATAGTCATCAGAGTGGGATCGACATTTCCCACTATGCCCCAACCTAGGTCCGTACGCTGACCATAGGGCTCATTGTTTACGGGCGGTATAACTTCACCTGGTACTAGGGCTCTCGGGCAATTGTACCCAATAAGTAGCCCAACATCGCAATCAAGAATGGGCTTAATTTTGTCTGCGATTTGTCTCAAATGAGGCCATTGCTCTGCCATTTGTGGACTAGGGATATGCGTTCTATTCGCAGGAATCATATTCCTAGTGAAAGCGGTGGAAATTGGTATCTTCAGTGAGCTGTCATAGCCTCGTACTAATAAACCATTCACATGCTTTGTATCAATTAACTGATTTTTAACCGACATGGTAGAGAGAAGAAGTTTTGACTCAGTTCCAGTTACTCCTAATGACTCACAAGTCTTGTTTAACACAAACGTAGTGTCCGACTGCGTGTCAAGTAGGGCATAGGTAAGCACTTCTCGATCAGGATCATCCTGATGCGATACCCATACAGGCAGAACTAAGGAGCTCTTACTCGCACTATTTGACTCAATAAAATGGCTCGTTGCAGTTTGAATGCTTTGGTCAGGTTTAGGAGGCTCCTCGGGTTTAGAAGGACCCTTAATCCAAACATCGCCATGGAATGGGGTAGGGTGACTTCTACCACACTTCTTGCATGAAATGCGATTTTGACAGAAACGTGACCTGTGTCCTTTTTTTAAACATGCATAGCAAAGATCATTCTCTTTAGCAAAGGACTTCTGTTCTTCCATGGGTTTTGTTTGAAATAACCTGCACACGTCAATGTTGTGAATCTTATCACAAAAAGCGCACTTGCTGACCTCTAATGCTCTACTACCCTTCGTAGAGTCTTCGTTTACTTCTGTAAGTAACGAATTTGCATTCTCAATCCTTTTGGGTCTCAAAGGGTTTGTTTCGGGTTTTGTCAATTCCCTCAGGGACTGTAAAGATGTGACTGGGTCGCACGCAATATTCGCCTCTTTAACAATGAAATTCCTGAATTCACTGAATGGCGGAAAGCCCCTATCAGCTTCTTTCCAATCAGACACCTTTCGTCCCCAACGGCTAACTAGCCAATCAGGCAATTTTGAGAGCATTTTACGATTTTCCCGATCGTCATTGAGAATCCTGAGACCCCCTGTAATGCTCATTGCAGTTTCGCACTGCCGCAAGAAATCGGAAAATTTGCGCAACGCAAATCCATCGCGGGGAGGAATCTTGGGCCAATTGTCTAATTTTTCCCTAAAGGCATTTGTGACCACAAAGGGATCACCATACCGCTGCTCAAGCAGGGTTTTGGCCTCTTCATATGCCTCCGTAGTAGAGAGAAGGAAGTATCCTTCTATAGCCTCTTTAGCAGGACCCCCCAAGTACTTTTTCAAGTAATGGATACGCTCTGTATAAGGTACTCCTCTATTGTCAATCAGGGCCTCAAACGTACATTTCCACCCAGGGTATTGTAAAAGGTCACCCACAAAAACACTTGGCTCAGGAAGTGGGAGACGATTGAGATTGATTTGCTCAGCAAAGGACTGGGCGAAGTTCAAAAATGAGTTAATTTTCTGGTTAGGAGTGGTGGATATAGGGACAGATGCAGGAATGGAATTGGGATACATCCAAGTACTCACAGTATCTAAGGGTTTGCTAGTCTGCTGGGACGCAAAATTTGCTCTAGGCTTAAACTCCTCTACAGATGGGTTTAAACTAGTGTGTGAAGCAATAGAGTGGAGAGGAACCCTTGTTTTAGGCAGATCAATAGGTACATGTGTAGAGGGAGCATGCACTAAGGTATCAGCTGTATCAGTAGTAGTGGGCGCATTAATGACCTGAATTTGAGGTAGAATTTGATCAAGAGGGGCTTCAGAAATGATTTGAGATTGCACATATTCTTTCACATATTCTTGACTACCATCTGAGATTTTGTCCAGATCAAAAGGAGTGTTTTCCCTTTCAATATTAGTAATAGCCTCAACCTTTGCTTCAGCCATGTCTAATCTCTTTTGTATAAGAAGTTTCTTTAAGTCAGCTTTTTTCTCTAACTCAGAATCTATATACTTCATTTCAGCTTTAAGAACTGCCGCTTCGGCTGCAGCGTCAGCCTTCTTAGACGAATGTGACAATTGAGATGACCTTGACCTTTTCGAATGTTTACTAATATGAGATCTCGTTGAGGATCTTGAATGGGAATCACTACCATTTAGTTCCCTGATACACTGTGATATCCTTTTTAGAATACCATGATTTTCAGTTTCAATACTCTCATACCGATCATATTTTGTACCCTTTTTGTCAGCATGAGACAGTAACTCATCTAACTGCTTATACACACTCTCAACGGTATTCATCTCACACTGAAGGGCATCACGCTCTTTCTTCAAGTCTTTTGTTTCTACTGAGTCTGACAAGAGTCGTTCCACTCTTCCTGCTTTTCTACGCCAACCAGAAATGGCATTATGAAATTGCTGTTGTTTTTGATTGATTTGCCAGGATAAACCTTTGTCTGTGTAATTTCTGTCTCTAGAACTACTACGTACTGTGGCGCCCCCTATCGCACCACCAGAAAGTTGACTCTCTACCGATATACCAAAAGTGGGTGGGGCTTGACCTACAGTAGTTGAGACATTCATGTTTGAATAATTTAGAGACCCTTCTGAAGTATTACCATATTGTACAAAGCAATGGGTCTTGCATTCAATACATGCAGTACAGTGCAGTACAGTAAAACACACAATGAGAAGACATTTCATCAGTAACATGCCTATCAATCCTCTGTAATCGCTAATGACAACTTAAATGTCAAGCAATTATCAGTCTCTAAATTCACAGTTGAGCAAATGTTCATTCAAACTCACATGCAGATCGATTTGCAGGGTGTAGAGTGGCGCGGGGTGTAGAGTGGTTCGCAGAATGTAGACAGGTTCGCAGGATGCACCAGTTTCGCAGACAGGTCGCACCAGGTTCGCAGATAGGTTGCACCAGCTTCGCAGACAGGTCGCACCAGATTCGCAGATAGGTTGCAGGTCACATAAGATTCGCAGATAGGTTGCACTACATTCGCAGCTGGGTTGCAGTAGATTCGCACAGGTCGCACCAGATTCGCAGATAGGTTCACAGACCAGTTGGGTCGCATAGAGAACATGGCATGATTCTCTGGGGGCTGACAGACTGACACCTCGCAGTCACATGTTGCTCGCAGGTTGGCATTCAGCTGGTCCACCAGAGTTTTCACTATAACGGTAGCAGGGTGGCGCAACGCTACCAGTTGAGTTAAACCAACAAAGGTCTCGACAGAATAAGCTTTATTGCCTCAGGAATCCGTGAAAACTACAAAACGCAATACAAATATTCTCAGCTCATATCTCAACTCAATCTCAAAGCTTAAAAGGGTTAAACATGTAATAATACCTGTAATGTCATTACACGCAGTGTATATAGCTATAATGAAATGAAACTTAACATAGAAAAAGTCCATAGTGATACAATGTAACATTTAACATTATACAAAAACTAGCTCTCAAATTACAAGTCATTCACTAGAAGAACATTTTACACATTCACAAACATAATGATAGAACAAACTACTCATATAACAAGTCATAAGTACAGATAATTGCTATACAGGTAAATGCAAATACATAAACTTAACATACCTCTTTGGGTTATTTGCCACATGGCTCTCTAATGGTCAGTGAACTTCTGCTGTCCAGTGGTCACACCCTTGTAGTAAATGACAAGTGGCCTGATGAGGTGATCAGGGTATATTTATAGACCTCAGTCTCAAAGGGAGGCTATTTGACCTTTGAACTTAGAATAGTGAACATTCATAGGTATAGGTGGCAGCACCAACGCAAAACAGGTTAATGAAAGAAAATAAAGAATAAAGCCTTATATTCATTACAAGTCCTGTTTTCATAATATGTGCTTGCTTGCTCACTTTATCCTTCTGCTTACACTAGTGTACAATTCTCATATATCCTTAGCAACTGAACTATTCATATGCCACTGTTACTTCTTTCACAAAGGGCAAGACTGCTTCTTGTGTGATTTTATTTTGCTGTATATCATAGTGAATTTTGCTGATAGTGAGTTTTACGTTTCATATGCAATGTGCATGCTTTAACCACGCCCTCTCCTTTCCTCTTAGAAATTGATGAGTGCGACAGCAATCCATGTCAGCACGGCGGTAGCTGCGAGGATAACATTAATTCATACTTTTGCGATTGTCTGCCTGGATATACTGGAGGGAAATGCCAGACTGGTGAGTAAAAAATATTTGATTAGATTTCCTGAACAGTTCTGAGCAATGTGTTCTAACCATATTAAGCTAAATGTTAACATGTTGGTATGCTGTTCTGAATACTCCAGTTCCCTCCTCCTATTATATATGGACTAGTCACAGTTATGTTTTAGTATTTGCCCATGTAACATTGAACAATCTCGCAATGACATACTGTATAACAGGTAATGTTAACGTGTTCTTAATGTTCCAGAATTTACCTAATGGGTTTGAGACGGGAAAAATAAAAACGTTATCTTAAATCATTTTTGTTGGTATGGTGTTGCAGAAGATGTGTCCAAGTCTGAATTACTTGTAGTGTGTGAATTTGTTACGTCATGCATACTAGGTTTCTCGTCAATAAATGGATGTTTAAACTGTATGAACATGAATTTACTTATATATAGATATTTATGAAAAAAGTATAAACAGTAGAAGAAGTACCGTGACTCAGATCGAGTAGTAAAGACGTGTTTATAGTACTCGCTTGTCCAGATGCTGGTACATGTTTGTAGTACTCATTGTCCGTCATGAACAGTTTATCATCCTGTCCACAAACTGGTCCGCATACTTATATTAAGTGCTATTAATGTGCAAAACTATACAGCCTGCCTTGCTAGCTCAATTGAGTTGGCAAATTGCTGGCTTTTTTGTTCTAAACATACACATTCAGCACACGAAGGCTTGGTGCTATTGACGCTAAATTTAGTTTCAGTGCAGCTGTATGCAGGCCAGGAAAATAAGAAACGGGAAAAAGTTGAAATTATCATTTTTCGGGAAATAAAAGTCCCGGGAAATATACCAATAATACAGTATGTAGGTGCAGAGTATCTTGTGTGATTTTATTTTGCCGTATATCATTGTGAATTTTGCTGATAGTGAGTTTTACGTTTCATATGCAATGTGTATACTTAAACCACGCCCTCTCCTTTCCTCTTAGATATCGATGAGTGCGACAACAATCCATGTCAGCACGGCGGTATCTGCGAGGATAAAATTAATTCATACACTTGCATTTGTCAGGCTGGATTTACTGGAGCGGAATGCCAGACTAGTGAGTAAAAAATCTTTGATTAGAGTTCCTGAACAGTTCTGAGCAATGTGTTATAACCATATTAAGATAAACGTCAACATGTTTGTAGGCTGTTCTCAATACTCCAGTACCCTCCTCCTATTAGATATGGACTAGTCACGGTTATGTTTAAGTATTTGCCCATGTAACATTGAACTATCTTTCATTGAGATATGTAGGTGCAGAGTATCTTGTGTGATTTTATTTTGCTGTATATCATAGTGAATTTTGCTGAAAATGAGTTTTACGTTTCATATGCAATGTGCATACTTTAACCACGCCCTCTCCTTTTCCTTAGATATCCCTGAGTGTGCCAGCAATCCATGTCAGAACGGCGGTACATGCGTGGATGGAGTGGCTCACTACATTTGTGATTGTCGGCCTGGATTTACTGGAAAAGAATGCCAGACTGGTGAGTAAAAAGTCTTTGATTAGAGTTCCTGAACAGTTCTGAGCAATGTGTTATAATCATATTAAGCTAAACGTTAACATGTTGGTAGGCTGTTCTGAATACTCCAGTACCCTCCTCCTATTATATATGGACTAGTCACAGTTATGTTTTAGTATTTGCCTATGTAACATCGGACAATCTCGCAGTGACATATGTAGGTGCAGAGTATCTTGTGTGATTTTATTTTGCTGTATATCATAGTGAATTTTGCTGATAGTGAGTTTTACGTTTTATATGCAATGTGCATACTTTAACCACGCCCTCTCCTTTCCTCTTAGATATCGATGAGTGCGACAACGATCCATGTGAGCACGGCGGTACCTGTGTGGATAAAGTTAATTCATACTCTTGCAATTGTCTGCCTGGATATACTGGAGCAGAATGTCAGGAGGGTGAGTACCCTTTTCAGCACGTAGGTACTAGAATTGATCATATACTCGCATCGTTTTGTTGAAAACCTTTTGAAGTAATAATAAGCGCTATGGTTTGAGATATATGAATAGTACACTTAAATAAAGGTAATACCCTGGGAACGTCTTTACATTGCATATAACTGACTTTGTGTGAGGTTGTGCGTATCTACTTCCTTCTGCTTAGAGCTGAATGTGTCTATTATGGGTGTACAAGTATCATATAACCTTATCTGTTGTTTCTCTCACGAAGAGCAACACTGCTTCCTGTTTTCTTTAAGGCGGATATGCTATAATAGTGAGTTATACTAAGCCAGTTACACACACCCATTTCCTCCTTTTATCACATAATTCAGTAAGTTAGTATGTATGCAACTGTTAACTATCCCACCTCAACATATTGTTTATATTACATTTAAGGACCTCTCATCAACGTATGTTAGTTTGAGTTTCTTCCCAAAGATTTGAATTTTCTAGGGGTTATAGTTGTTGTTTCTTATTTTTTGTCAAATGATTATTTCCATTATTTAGAAAAAAAACTAAAACTCTTCTTTCTGTTTAGATATCAATGAGTGTGACAGCGATCCATGCCAGAACGGCGGTACCTGCGGGGATAAAGTGGCTCACTACACTTGCGGTTGTCTGACTGGATTTCATGGAGCTAATTGCGAACTGAGTGAGTAATCTTTGACTTGGGTTCCTGAACGGTTCTGAGCAATGTCATAATCATCTTAAGCTAAGCTTTATGACAGTGGTAGACTTTTCTGAATAATCCAGTTCTCTTCTCCTCTGTTAGAAGAGGGACAGAAAAGGTAGCGATAGACACAAGTCCTTGCCATGCTAATTGCTGGTATGGGCGAAATGTATCATTAACATTACTATGGTCCAAATACACAGACAAACAAATTATTTTAAAGAACATTGCGTCTTTTTCAAGTCAAAAACAACCTAAGGTTTAGTTGCCTTTTCAATAGGCACATCTGTTTAATGGAAACGAGTTGTTGATTTTTCTTTTCTGTGGCAGTTGGAGGTATAACCTGAAGTAGTGGTACATAGGAAGTAATTCTATATCATCTATTCTCATTTCCAATTATTAGAGTTCAACAATGTATTCATCACCAGAAAATATTAAAGCCCCTCTCACAAGCGACCGCGAACTCAACACTTATTTACGTGAAGTTGGTAAAATTGACTACGTGTTCATTTCGCGGACCTTCTTGTTGGCTTCGCCATCAAGTGGGATCACTACATGTCCGCCTCGCCATCAAACGTGGTTGCTTCGCGTCCACGGTGATGTTTTTTGGTCATCTGGCTACAAAACCTTAATTTTTGACGCAAAGTGAAGACATAGGAGAAGTTAGCAACTTCGCATAGCGAACATGTTGACTTCATGTTCATGTGTGAGAGGGGCTTTAAACATCGTATTTCGAAGGCAGGTTGCCATATTAGTAGATAAAGAAAGAAAAGTAAAGCCTCTACTAGAAATATCTAGTGGCTTGATTTAAGAGGGATAGGCACTCCTTCGAGATATATTGAAGGAACTTGGTGGACTATTGTTGCTGAATCCACTCAGAATATGCAGTATCAGTTTTGTTCTTAAAATGCCCTGGGGACGTGAGGCATGATACTTATTAGTGTTCTAAAGATCCATTTGTTTTCCATGTCTAGCTCCATGGAGAAAACAATGAAACGATTTAAAAAAGAGTCAATCTCAGCAAAACGTGAATTGCCGATCGGTTAACATTTATGATTTGTATAATCTATGTGTCTTTTCTAATATACAGGTCTGTGAAAGAGTAGAAAGGAGTGTTGTGATACTTTTAAGCCAGATAGTATTAACTATTTAAAACCATTTCTTGTTGGGTAGTAAATTACCCATCACTAGATAGAGAAGATACGTTAATGATTGTATATTTCCACCATGTATTGCTTAATATATATATATATATATATATATATATATATATATATATATATATATATATATATATATATACATATACATATATATATATATATTTATATATATATATATATATATATATATATATTTATATATATATATATATATATATATATATATATATATATATATATATATATATATATATATATACTTCTTTTTCAGAGGGATGTCGTCCAGGATTTGTGAATATTCCATTCACAGCCTCATGCTATTATTTTTCGTCACTGGAATTAAAATGGGAGGCTTGTAAAAGTGTGTGCGCCGCAAGGGGAGGTTCGAAGCTAGCCAGCATGGAGACATATGCAGAACACCTTGCTTTTAGGGACTTCATATTGGGTAACTACAAATCAACACAGAAATATAAATATGGACATATATATATATATATATATATATATATATATATATATATATATATATATATATATATATATATATATATATATATATATATATATATATATATATATATATATATATATATGTGTGTGTATATATATAAATATATATATATATATATATATATATATATATATATATATATATATATATATATATATATATATATATATAAATTTGAATGTGTGTATATATATATATATATATATATATATATATATATATATATATATATATATATATATATATATATATACATATATATACATATATATGTACATACATATATATATATATATATATATATATATATATATATATATATATATATATGTATATATATATATATATATATATGTATATATATATATATATATATATATATATATATATATATATATATATATATATATATATATATATATATATATATATATATATATATATATATGTGTGCATGCATATATATATATATATATATATGTTTTTATTTATATATATATATATATATATATATATATATATATATATATATATATATATATATATATATATATATATATATATATATATATATATATATATATATATATATGGGTGTGTGTACTTCATGTATGTATATATATATGTATCTACGTACCTACGTGTGTTCTTAGTGTAGATAGATTGACAGATATAATTCAATTTCAATCCAACTTAATGTAGAAGTTTAAGTAAAACATGGAGGCCTTGTAGACAATGAGTTGATATAGTGTGTGCTTTATTTCAGCTAATGCAACCCTCTCGAACTCAGCCACCTACTGGCTAGGAGGCTCAGACAACGCTGCCAAAGGCACCTATATGTGGGAAAGTGGAGTAGAGGTTGACAGTCCATTTTCGCACCAGGCTTGGTCTACTGGGGAACCCAGTGGTGACACTGACACACAATGCATTGGGGCTGTTGGTTCTTCAAATCTTCAATACGATGCTATAGGGTGTGAAACAACAAATAAATATGTTTGTGAATATTAATGGCAGAAAAGGGATATTCTTATTCGTATTGAAGACTGTAATTTTGACTTATCATAATCGTCTATTAATAACTAACTTACGTTATTTAAGACAATGATGCTTAAGATTTCCACGAGAGATTTCTGTTTGGATCTTTACTATTTTAGACAATAACTTAGAATTCTGATTTGTTTTAAAAAATATTTTTCAGGAAAGTTGTTGAGAATGTTCTGAATAACATTTTCGATTGAAATAACTACTTTTCTGTTTTTGCCTGCAAGTTTTGAAGAAAATTGTCTGGCTACTTTTGGCCGCTTAAAGAATTTATGGGATAAGTTTGATCTCCTGTCATCTGTAAATTTGGCTTCAAGGGATGAACAATACCAATCTATTACAGTACAGACATTTAATTCCTGCACCAGTCGACTGAACGTCTGCCATTGCCCGGTTGGACAAACAACAATTGGTAAAATATCAAAAATGATTAGACTAAGCAGGCAAGCACAATGACCCACATAGCTTGCAAATCAAAGCTACTTTTTGTTGTGAGGTCATCCATGCATCCGTGCTCAGGAAACTGGGTGGCAATTGGGTGTGCGGTTGTGTATCATGCCTAGGTATTTTGTGCTTAAATTAAATGTCGGCACTCTACATACTTATTGTTATTAATTTCATTTCTATTAATTTGATTAAGATGTTTATTGCTACTATAAAATGTGATCCCAGCTTAAAAGGGTGAACCACAATTACCCGGATACAATATGTGATATCGCAGTTATGACAAGTTATGACATTGATCATTATAAACCTATCATAATATTCGATGTAGTATGTATATTATTCACACACTATGCGAGGAAATATAAGTTCCGATCCTTATTTTCTACTTCTTACAAATAAAAACAGACCAAATTACTGCTTTCTTTAGGCTTTGCTTTCCATATCCAATGACACCAAAAGGTAATTTTAATCTAGTAGTTAGACGAGTCGTACCTGCATTGTAGTACAGTGATACACAGCAATATGCTGACCAAGTACCAATATCTACAGTAAGGGCCGGAACACTTCCCGTCTTGGCGTCTTGAGCCGGCTCATTTTTGAGGGAAGAGTTATTAACAGTGGTAGATTTGTCCAAGTAAAGCCTGTCTCACACGGACAAGACAAGTGTCAAGACACTGCTAGGACATGCCACGACGTGGAATTTCGTTCAAATATTTCGTTCCATTCCACATCGTGTCAGCGTCCTAGGTGATGTCCTAGTAGCGTAGCGATTGTCGTAGGTGCAACCACGACGCAGGGTACGTCGTGGCAAATAGTTGAACATGTTCACCTATTTTGCCAGGACAACCACGACAAGCAAGACAGAAATGAAGTCTGCGACGTGTCCTAGCAATTTCTGCGACGTGCCTTATGACAGTCTGCATGTACTGTCCTAACTATGTCTTGCTGTCTAAAGTTGCGATTTTGGCCCAAGATCCACTCAGGACACTGCCAGGACACTGCCAGGACACGCTATTCGTCGTGGCCTTATCAAGTGACATGGGGATTCCCCCTATAGTCAGGTGAAATTTCCAGAAAAAGGGCTTATTTAAGGCTGTTGAGGGATCTTTTTTAAAGTCGGTATCCAGTGTTTTACCCTAATTTGAGGGTGCTGAATCTAGAAATGACAGATACCAAGCTTGCTAGTTAGTTTTTAGCCTCCTAATCTGCATTTTGGGTAATTTTGGTTCTTTTTGTATGTTAATTTGCATAATGTGTCATTTTTTCAGATCGGTGTCAGATCATGGCAAATGTGGTATCAAATTAAAGGTTTTAACCGTGAGAATTCATTTATGTGTAGTTTTTGTAGTTTCTGTGGTTGCCATGGCAACGCCATCCAAGAATTAATCAAAAACAGGAAAAATGGTCATTTTTGTAATTTCTGTGATACGTACGTGGGATAAAAACTTCCTTACACTTTTCTTGATATATTCATGCCATTTTTATATGACTGAAATATTTTGGGTCTGAAGTACAGGCCTTTGAAAATAACGATACTGCAAATGAGTCTGTCCACAATATGGCTTCCAATGAATCATATTATCTGATCATGACAAATGTGGTATTCAATTAAAGCTCTCAACCGCAGGCGTTCATTCATGTGTAAATAACCGTGGTGAAAATAAAAAGTTTTTTATTTGCATTTTTGCACTTGGTCCATCATAGGAAGGTTATCTGCTGCTGCCCTCTTTTGGTGATAAGAAAAACTAACATCATTCCATGTTTCAAATAATCAAATCTATTCAAACAATTACAAAATTGAAATTTTATCCAGTGAATTTTCATTTTTTCAATTTTTCGAATCTGATTCAAAATAATGAAAATCGCAATATGGCTTTGTTTTTGTATTTCTATGTGTAAATAGTTTCTAGAAAATTGAGAAATTGCCCATATTCAAAATTTCGTTTTCTAAAGGTACGAATCAGTAGAAAATAATTAAACAATGAAATGTTTTTATAATATTTTGATTTTTTTTAAGAAATGAATAATTGATTTTTTTTTTCAATTCTTCAATATTCGAATGTCAAAAAAAATTGAATAATCAAAAGGTACCCTGATTTACATTGACCAAATGTGGGTCATATTTGCAACTTAAGGCAGCTTTTATTAGCAGCCCGATCACATTATATATAGTTTCAAATTTCAAATTAATAAACGTTCCATTTCAAACATTTAAATTTCCAACCTGTTTTGGAAGTTTGAAAATGGATATTTGCGAATTTAAAAGTTTAAAAGTTTGAAACTCTAACCAAAGTTTCAAATTCCAAAACGATTTGGAAGTTTGATAGTTGGGATATTTGAATGTTTCGAAGTTTGAATACTTTATATATATATATATATATATATATATATATATATATATATATATATATATATATATATATATATATATATATATATATATATATATATATATATATATATATATATATATGTATATATACATATATATATATATATATATATATGTATATATACATATATACATATATACATATATACATATATATATATATATATATATATATATATATATATATATATATATATATATATATATATATATATATATATATATATATATATATATATATATGTATATATACATATATACATATATACATATACATATATATATATACATACATATATAAATATACATATATATATACATACATATATATATATATATATATATATATATATATATATATATATATATATATATATATATATATATATATATATATATATATATAAATAAATAAATAAACATATAGATATATATATACACACACACATTGATACATACATACATACATACGTACGCACGAAGGTACTTTCATACATACATATCTTGGACAATAGCGAATTGGGGGCACAGTGTTACAAAGTAAGTAGTACAATTCGAAGCAATAATTATCTACTGCCGTAGTAAGTCCAACATTCTATAGTAACTTGCTATGAAAATACCTTGGCTTGGAAAAAAACACTATGTTCAGTGAGAAGCTGTTCCTGTGGCTTTAAAGTGGTCTCGGCTCACTGCCTTGAGCCGGGACCTAATCCCGGCTCAGCAACCATTAGAAAACATGATTTTTGTGTCATTTTTACTGAGTTGCAAGATAATATTTTATCACAAAAAACCCGCTATAATATCCATTACGCTGGTCTCCCACTTACGAATCTATTATGCGAACATACACGATCTCAAGTCTACGATTAAAGCCACGAATTGGCTATAAAATTGGTGTTTTCCACATTCGTTAGATATGTACGTTCAACCATGAAATTATACGACATCCCACGGCAGCATGTACGATTGATGTACGACTACAACATCATATGTTGCGACAGCATATTCGACAATGTACAACAATGTTCGCCAAGAAATACTTCCCTACGACAGAATTTTTGTCGCACCCTAAAGTTTTACATGTAAAACTTTTTTTTTAAATTCGCAGCATTGCCTACGAAAACCTAAGACTGCGAACAACCGCGATAAATCACGACAACACACGAAAAACTACGACTTTTTTAATTCGCACCTTGTCGCACCTTAAAATTCGTATGTGGGAGACCAGCATTAAGATCCGCCACTGAGCATTGGTGTAGATTTATAGCCTCGCCGTTGTTGTTTGTTGCAAAGCTCCGGCCTTGGCAGCCTCAGCTTTGGCAACAAACACCTCCATCTCGGCTATAAATCTGCACCAATGCTCAGCGGTAGATCGTATTCCCCATAACCAAGCCCACTCCTTTAATCGGATACGAGAGAATTCTTCAATGGCCACCAAAGTGGCGACACCTGGTGACTAGGTAATGAACTTCACCTTCACCTTCACGTGCAAAAGATGGCAGCACTCATCCGACCTATTCATAAATCTAGGTCCCTTTTTAACAGTAGACAAGCCCTGCGGGGAGTCTGCTGGCAGTTAAATTGCACTCAGAGAATGGAGTTATATTCAAAAGAAAATATGAAATATTAATATCACTGATTCTTCAGTGGCAGGATAACCCTAGAAAAACGATGCGAAACCAATTATCTCTAATCATTGGTTAATGCAGGTGGTTAATGTGGGTTAAAAATCAAACATGATGCCCTGGACATGTCAAAGCTTTCACAGTATTAACAAACAGGCCCTACCATCCAGGTGCATGTAATATCTGCCTAATAAAGGCATACTTTGGGCGAATTTCAAATGATGTAAATGCAAAAATAAAAACAAAACAACAACTATTGATTTATAAATTTGTACTTAACTGGAAAGTACCCGCCCTGCAGATAGTAACCATGAAATATTTCAAATTGACAAAAAAGATCAGAGCACCTAGATATCTGATTGCAACATCACTCATGATTAATTCTAGTTCTATCTTGGGCGTCTTCACATCTTGTTCGTAATTTCATAACGCTACAAGTATTCTCGAGGGTAGGGTAGTGAAGGTACCGCATTCTACATGAACTGCGATCCTGCAGTTGGTAGACCCTGCCTGTGCTGCCGCTCAGAAACAAGCTGAGAACAGAATTTGGAATTTTCATTTTTTGTCAGTTTTTTCTGCCAAATTGCGGCTAGGGCGTATTTCGGCAGTTGTAACAGGTGGAGGAATTAGAGAAATCCTTTTTTTTCGTTTGGCAATTCTTTTAATGAAATGAATATTAAAGCACACAGATATCCCTGCGACCACACACTTAGGGCTACCTAACTTATGTACCAAAAGTTCAAAAAGCTCGGTTAACAGATATGAAATTGATAAATGAGATGTTAAACCGGCTGAAGCTTATGTCATTTGCAGTCGTCCTAGTTATTCTTCACGAACTTTGGCCATTCAGTTAAATTTACATATTTGTTCGTAATTTCTTAATGCTACGAGTATTCTCGGGGTTAGGGTAGTGAAGGTATCGCATGCTAATACGATCTTGCAGTTAGTAGACCGTGCTTTCGCTGCCGCGCAGGAACACGCTAAAACTTAAATTTGGAATTTTCATTTTTGGTCAGTTTTTCTGCCAAGTTGCTGCTAGGGCGCATGTAAGTAGTTGTGGATGATAGGGAAACCAATCTGCCGCTTGGTTTCAAGTCTAAGGCATCAATCTTTCATGCCCCAGCAGGGACTCAAATTTGGACAAGGTCGAGAGACAGCTAGCAGTCATTGGCAACGCCGTGGTCCACACGGCAGGCCACTGTACAGATATCCCTGCGACCACACAGTTAGGGCTACCTAACTTATTACCAAAAGTTCAAAAAGCTCGGCTAACAGATATGAAATTGATAAATGAGATGTTCAACCGGCTGAAGCTCATGTCATTTGCGATCGTCCTAGTTATCCTCCACTAATTTTGGTCATTCAGTTAAATTTACATATTTGTTCGTAATTTCTTAATGCTACGAGTATTCTCGGGGTTAGGGTAGTGAAGGTATCGCATGCTAATGCGATCTTGCAGTTGGTAGACCGTGCTTACGCTGCTGCGCAGGAACACGCTTAAACTCAAATTTGGAATTTTCATTTTTGGTCAGTTTTTCTGCCAAGTTGCTGCTAGGGCGCATGTAAGTAGTTGTGGATGATAGGGAAACCAATCCGCCGCTTGGTTTCAAGTCTAAGGCATCAATCTTTCATGCCCCAGCAGGGACTCAAATTCGGACAGGGTCTAGAGACAGCTAGAAGTCATTGGCAATGCCGTGGTCCACACGGCAGGCCAGGGTCAAGGTCAGTGGAGGGTATCGGGGCGAACCACCGACACACCCTCACCCAGAATTAGCATTCCCCTCGCGCTCCCGATCTGATGACAAATCGGGAGGGAGACCGGGAAAGCGCAACAACCATCGATTGTGCTTGCCCTAATGCAGCTAATGATGCTACTTATATGCCGTAGGTAGATTGGAGTACAGTAATGTGCTTAGAGTAGTTGACCAAATTAACTTTTGCAAGTTATTTGATTGAATAAAACTGTTCAACTTTAACTTTATCGAAATTGTATATAGTTTATTTTGTCACATTACCGAATTAGGTACCTTTTACACCTCTGTGGGTGTATTTGCACCTTGTTTTATCGCCGCTCATGGCTATTAATAGAGCACAGTCCCGCATTTGTCATTCGTCGACCGTGATTGGGTCACATTTTCGAAAATTATTTACTTTGCGTATGCCACGATATAAAAACACATTAGAAGTGAGTTAGTGGTATACTATTTTTACCTATCTATCAAAGTTTTGATAACTGTTGTAATGTAATACTTTTGTTGGAAAATGTTAAGAGCTGGTTCTTAATCTCATTTCAAGCATAACTAAAATGACTGGAGAAGAGTCAGCAGGAACCAGTGACTTCTCCAGAAAATGTGTTTTTAATATAGAGGGTAAATATGTAACATTTTCACGAAATTAATCAATCTTTTTTCTTTTGTTCCAGTAGCTTTTTTAGCAAGGTGAATCAAAGCAAAATGTCCTACCGTAATTCTGAACATATGGAATATATTACACCATAATTCTAAATACTAATATATGGAATATGTCACAACATAACTATAAATATATCAAATATATCACATCATAATTCTAATATCACACCATGATTCAAAATTTATGGAATATATCACACTTTATTTCTAAATATATGGAATATATCACACTATAATTGTAATTATATGGACTATATCACACCATAATTCTAAATATATGGAATATATCACACCATAATTCTCAAAACACTTAATATATCACACCATGATTCGACATTTATGTAATATATCACACCATGATTCTAAATGTATGGAATATATCACACCATAATTCTAAATATATGGAATATATCACACCATAATTCTAAATATATGGAATATATCACACTACAATTGTAATTATATGGAATGTATCACACTATAATTCTAAATATATGAAATATATCACACTATACCATAATTCTAAATATATGGAATATATCACACTATAATTGTAATTATATGGAATATATCCCACCATGATTCTAGATATATGGAATATATCACAACATAATTCTGAATATATGAGAAATATCGACTATATGTGCAGCTGCTATATAGAATAATCGACATACAACAAATGAACTGGGTATAATTACTTTGTTTCAAACAAATGAGAGAGGAACGGTTTGCTGACTTCATCATAAACAGGTAGATTGTACTATTCCTTCAAAATATCCCTTTACTTAGATAACAGTTTTATATGCCCACTATTATGTAAACCAAACCAAACTAAGTATGTAACATAGACACAAAAACAAGATACCATGCCACACATGCAACACCATACATAAAACAAGGTACAATGTCTCACCTGCAACACCATACATAAAAACAAGATACCATGTCACACCTGTAACACCATACATAAAAACAAGATACCATGTCACACCTACAACACCATACATGAAACAAGACATCATGTCACATCTGCAACACCATACATATAAACAAGATACCATGTCACAACTGCAACACCATACATAAAAACGAGACATCATGTCACATCTGCAACACCATACATACAAAACAAGATACCATGTCACACCTGCAACACCATACATAAAAACAAGATACCATGTCACACCTTCAACACCATACATAAAAACAAGATACCATGTCACACCTACAACACCATACATAAAAACAAGTTACCATGTAACACCTACAACACCATACATACAAGAAGATACCATGTCACACCTACAACACCATACAAAAAACAAGATACCATGTCACACCTACAACACCATACATAAAAAAACAAGATACCATGTCACACCTACAACACCATACATAAAAACAATATACCATGTCAAACCTACAACACCATACATAAAAACAAGTTACCATGTAACACCTACAACACCATACATACAACAAGATACCATGTCACACCTACAACACCATACAAAAAACAAGATACCATGTCACACCTACAACACCATACATAAAAAACAAGATACCATGTCACACCTACAACACCATTCATAAAAAACAAGATACCATGTCACACCTACAACACCATACACAAAAACAAGATACCATGTCACCCCTACAACACAATACATAAAAACAAGATACCATGTCAACCTACAACGCAATACACAAAAACAAGATACCATGTCACACATGCAACACCATACATAAAAAACAAGATACCATGTCACACATGCAACACCATACATAAAAAACAAGATGCCATGTCACACCTACAACACCATACATAAAAACAAGATATCATGTCACACCTACAACACCATACATACAAAACAAGATACCATGTCAGACATGCAACACCATACATAAAAACAAGATACCATGTCACACCTACAACACCATACATAAAAATAAGATACCATGTCACACCTACAACACCATACATACAAACAAGATACCATGTCACACATGCAACACCATACATAAAAACAAGATACCATGTCACAACCGCAACACCATACATAATCACAAGATACCACGTCACACCTGCAACACCATACATACAACAAGATATCATGTCACACCTACAACACCATACATAAAAACAAGATACCATGTCACACATGCAAAACCATACATAAAACAAGAAACCACGTCACACCTGCAACACCATACATAAAACAAGATATCATGTCACACCTACAACACCATACATAAAAACAAGATACCATGTCACACCTGCAACACCATACATAAAAACAAGATACCATGTCACACATGCAACACCATACATAAAAACAAGATACCATGTCACACATACAACACCATACATAAAACAAGATACCATGTCACACTTACAACACCATACATAAAAACAAGATACCATGTCACACATACAACACCATACATAAAAACAAGATACCATGTCATACCTACAACACCATACATAGAAACAAGATACCATGTCACACCTACAACACCATACATAAAAACAAGATACCATGTCACACATACAACACCATATATAAAAACAATATACCATGTCACACCTACAACACCATACATAAAAACAAGATACCATGTCACACCTACAACACCATACATATAAACAAGATACCATGTCACACCTGCAACACCATACATAAGAACAAGATACCATGTCACACCTGCAACACCATGCATAAAAGCAAGATACCATGTCACTCCTGCAACACCATACATAAAAACAAGATACCATGTCACACATGCAACACCATACATAGAAACAAGATACCATGTCACACCTACAACACCATACATAAAAACAAGATACCATGTCACACATGCAACACCATACATAAAAACAAGATACCATGTCACACATGCAACACCATACATATAAAACAAGATACCATGTCACACCTACAACACCATACATAAAAACAAGATACCATGTCATACATGCAACACCATACATAAAAACAAGATACCATGTCACACGTGCAACACCATACACATAGTAGTAAATGGCAGTCGTTATCGTGTGCCTTTGAAATAACATAACCTTAATGGATTTTCTTAAAGCGGAGGATACTGTAACAAATTTAGCTCATCCAAGGAAAACTTTGAAAAGTCAAAATAAAGAAACGACTAAACGGTCACATTTGACTATGACAGTAGCAGTAGTAGTAGTAGTAGTAGTAGTAGTAGTAGTAGTAGTAGTAGTAGTAGTAGTAGTAGTAGTAGTAGTAGAAGTAGTAGTAGTAGTAGTAGTAGTAGTAGTAGTAGTAGTAGTTGTTGTAGTAGCAGCAGCAGCAGTAGTAGTAGTAGTAGTAGTAGTAGTAGTAGTAGTAGTAGTAGTAGTAGTAGTAGGTGTTGTAGTAGTAGCAGCAGCAGCAGTAGCAGTAGTAGTAGTAGTAGTAGTATATTTATTTGCGCAATTCTGAAATTACAAATTATACATCTTTACCGATCTTGAACAAGAGTAAAAGGTAACATATCAGTCGAACATGAATAGAAACAAGAATAACAAAAAGTAAGTGATCTCCATAGAACTATACAGAGGGGAAAATATTAAAACTAGCTGTACATATAAATCTAGTATAACGTTATGTTTTACATGTATGCTGTTGTCATAATCTATCACAAACATATAGTACATTTAATTGTATTTGATTCTCTTAAAGTGAGGTCCGTTCACTTATACATGTAGGATCCTTATTGGATAGTGTGTCGAACAAATTCACGTTTGTATGTTGAGGATGAGGAGAGCTGTAGCCTCTGTAAAGGTAAGGGTATTCGGTTTAAAGTCTTGTATCCACCGAAGCGCTCGTACGACTTTCCTCCCCTAGCAGGCACTGTACACACGGAAACCATTTCAATCCCCCGGGGGATAATTCAGAGCAACTGGCAGCATATAGCGCACAAGCTCTTAGCATTACCTTATGTATGCTAGGTACCCATTTTGCAGCTGGGTAGACTGAAGCAATATGGAATAAACTGTCTTGCCCAAGGACAGACCAAAGTGCCCCGGCCGGGAATTGAACCAGCGACCCTATGATTACTAGCTACGTTGTCCCCTACTGAACCAGGGCCAACTATATTATTTCGTTGTTCATCAAACACATTTACTATTTCTCTCTGCCTGTAGGGCTGGATAACACGGTGCCGCATATCCTTAAAGGTTTATCTGTGAAGCAATGTTGTTGAAGAGTAGGAAAGGACACCACGATATAGAGGAGCATACAATTTGAATATGGATTTGCATTTTTCGTCACTTTTTCTGTCATATTGCGGCTAATTCGTGACTAGCAAGTTGTAACTGGTGGAGGAAATCGAAATACCCGGCAAAACTTTCTCACATACCCCGGTCGGTATTCGAACCCAGGGAGTGGTGAGAGACAGCTAGCAGTCAGTGGCAGCTCCTTAAACCACACGACCATCAGGGCAGCACCAAGAAGCATACAAACTGAGTATGCATAAAGCGGACTTGCTTTCGAAACTTCCATTCAAGAGGAAGAGCCAACACATTATTCAGTTTGATAATAAGTGTATTGAACTGAAATGCACTATTTTATGACCATTAAAGAATTGAAAAATAATGGCTGTGATTGGTAGCCTCCAAAAAATATCCTTAATGTCAACATTGAATTATGAGAGAATAAAACTGTATGTATTGATGAAGAATAAAATAAATAATACTCTAGCATTCAAATTAATATATATAATGTCTCCATAACAAAACTGTACAACG
>OZ012701.1:2935450-3066222 GCA_963942565.1 Maea johnstoni
ACCAAAGTATTTCCTATATTTTTTCATAAAAAAACAATGTTTTTTCTTGTCCCCCAGATGATACGAAACAAACTCCCGTAGCCCTAAGCTTGCAATTTCAGCCTCTATAGATGAAACTATTTGTATCAGCCACACCGCTAGATTGACCTTCTAAATGACCATCTGATTTTCCAAGTAGTTTTGAACATAACACATTCCATTACGAAAACATTTTTTACTATGTAACTCATGGTCTGTGTTCATATTTTGTTTTACATTTTCAGTTTCTTAAAGCACCAATTAATGATCATTTCCAGATATTTCTTTCATCGTGTCTTTAAAGTCCGTCTTACAGATGTATTAACTCACCTTTCTCAATTTGACGCCAGATTATTGATTTCTTAGCTTTCCAAAAGTCACACAAGTAATACACTTAAGTGATATTCCACGCTATCTTCTATCCTTATTTTAGATAAAATGTTATTGGTCAATCTATCAATTCAAATCTTATTTTTCTCAAATCTGAACAGTCAATGTCATAGGGAATGTTTCAAAAGCTTTTGATATTTTGGTTCATGACACATCATCCATTAAACTTTACTGACCATATTTTTTGCATTTTTAATTATTTCCCATTTATTCTGAAGGATAACGTGATGTAGATATTGTGAAAGGATTTGGAATTTCGATTTTCGTCACTTTTTCTGCTATATCACAGCTAAGTCGTGACCAGCCAGTTGTAACTGGATGAAGAAACCATAGTACCCGGCAAAAACCCCAAGCCACATACCCCGGGTAGAATTTGAGCCCAGACTGTGGTGAGAGACATCTAGCAGTCAGTGGCAACATCATGGCTAGCATTCACGGCCATCAGGGCAGGGCCTTTAATAGGCGTAACTGGAGTATTCTGGACCCCCTCTATACAGGAAGAAAGACCCCATACATATATATATATATATATATATATATATATATATATATATATATATATATATATATATATATATATATATATATATATATATATATATATACCCATTAATCCCCTAAAATCTTGCCCCAGCAGGTCCCTAACTCTACAATATGAATAAGAAGCCCCTATAACCTTGCCCCCGTAGGTCCCTAACTCAATAAATTAACATAATAATGCCGAGCAGCCAGCTATCCGTCCTGAAGTAACATTACCAAAAACTCTCCTTTAAATATTTTGTAAAATATATCAAATGTTATCGTCAAAAGTAACATCGATCCAGACGATAATTTCTGCAGGATATTTTAAGTGCTAATGGTTTAAGCTTGTATTTCCCAGGTGGCACTGCAAGAGAACCAGACCTAAACATGACGTGCCAGGAGTACCGCCTCTGCCCTCCCACCTCCAGGTGCATCAAGGGACCACGTGGCTTCAAGTGTGTCTGCGAGAGCGGCTACGTGGGGGCGCTTTGTGAAAAAAAGGAGATGGCCCATTGGATCATCTACACCATCATGGCGCCTGTACTTGTCCTGGTGCTCCTTGTGGCTGTGAACTGCGCATGCTGGTGCTACAGGTGCCGAGAGAGGAAGAGGGAAAAACCAAAGCCCATGCACAGCTTTGCATACATAGACAGGTTGAAGAGGATGCTATAAATTAACACAACGACATGGTACTAATTGACATTGTGATGTAAACTAACCATATGTATGGACTGCCATTCCTGTATGAAGAGGAGAGAGAGAGAAAGATAAGGGGGAGAGGAATTTGGAATTTTGCTTTTCGTCACTAACCAGTTGTACCTGGTGGAAGAAACAGGAGTACCAGGCAAAAACAACCGCCTAATCCCAGGTCACTGGCAACTTTCTCACATGCCCTGGGTGGGATTCGAACCAAGACATTGGTGAGAGACAGCGAGCAGTCAGTGGCAACGCCTTACACCACACCACCATCAGGGCAGGCACCTACGAGTCAGTAGGGCCAATTACCATGCGATCACATTAGGTCCGGTGCCACATAGATCGAGCCACTCTATCGTCAGGTATGCCTTTGTCTACATTATGAGTTTGACTGGCCATACCCACGATAGAGAAAGCCCCATACAAAACTTTTCCACTGCGCCCAAAAAACTGGGCGCTCACATTTCTAGGCCAGTCTGGCCACCCAAACCAACTAAAATCGGCTCCTACCTTGTTAGTTTCCCTTGTGCAGCTTTTACAGCACTCTAATCCGTCCAGAGTGAGAGAAATGAGAGCTTTTTTGCTGGAAGCGATACTTTTTAACGAGTTTGTTCCGCCATTTAACTCAAGGCATGACTTGTTTTGTATGGGGCTTTCTCTATCGTGGGTATGGCCAGTCAACCTCATAATGTAAACAAAAGCATACCTGACGATAGAGTGACTCGGTCTAGGTGCCACATTACTTGCCACAATTGTTTTCAGTGCCACTAACATGCCTGCATTTTGATAAGTGCGGTATCTGGGTCATAAAGGATTTAAATGAACAAGGGGTGTATGCCCTTTGCTTGCAACTTAGATATAACAGGTGATCCTCTGCTCTGACCGGTAACCCATGCTGGTGACGTGTGAGATCTGCTCGCTTTGAATAAATGAATGGATGTTTAAAGACACGTTGGCACACAAAGGTCATTTAGTCAATTCTTCCAAAGACTCTAATACGAATACCAAAAATTGGAACGACTCTTGGTTTCCTACTAAAATGATCCACACACTGAGAGTTTAAATTGTTTCATAGTCAGGGCTTTTTGTGTTTGCCACTATTTTAGTTACAAATTGAAGGGCAAGCTTTTGCCTCCTGAGGTAAAGAGGGGACTCATTTGCCCCAACACAAAGACTTGCTGTAGGCAACGTTCTAAAGGCTCGAGGAGAAAGCCTCAATCCCTGATTCTGAATTAGATCAAACCATATTACTCCATATATAAAACATACATAGAGTACAGACATTTAATGCCTGCACCAATCGACCGAACGTCTGCTAGAGCCTGGTTGTACAGACACCTATGGATAACATGTGAATTATAAAGTACATCAATGACCCAAGTAGATTGCAAATCAAAGCTATGTTCAGTTTCAAGGTCATCCATGCCCAGGGATCTGGGTGGCAATCAAGCGTGGGGTTGTATATTTTGCCCAGACTACCCACGCACTCAGTGCCGTAATCAAATGTCGGCACTGTAGTCTAACTTTTACCGAACAAGGGCCCTATATATTCTTAAAAGAACTGCCCAATCCTCACCCCGGTCAGTGTTGGAGGCAACTCTCAAGAAACTCAAAGCTTTGACACATTTTATCTTAAGGCTGTGATGATGTTGACACACTCAAAATAGCACATATCTTAATTGAGCACTCTTGTCCCCTTTCTAACAATTGTTATCCAATCACTGTGGTGTTTCAAATATAAGTTTTCTTTAACTGAGTTGCGTGAGCTGACCTTAACAGGACCACTGTTTGTAATTTGCAATGTTTTACCTCAATTGAGCTTTTCTTGATCATTAAAGGGTACATTTGATTTGAAAATACGATGCACATTTGCTATGTATACCAGGCTAGGGCAACTGGATGGAGAATGTTATGTTCCTGCAAGATAGTAATTTACAGCACACGATCTTGATAGAAATTTTACTCACGAAAGTAGGTCAACAAGTTAGAGACAATCCTCTCTAGGGTTATTTATTCCTGTTGAACAACCTACAGGGATGTCATATTTGTATAATGTCATCCTGTTGTAAAATACTTGAATAGGGATTGGATGTCGAACTTATGGTGCAAAGTTAACTAAATGCGGATTTGGGTGCAATATCAACATGGTATACAGTATCTAGATCATGTTTCCTGGTGTCAGTGTTCTCTTAAAGTTTATATTTCGTTTTCTGTTTATATTTTGTTATCTGTATATATTGATGAAGCAAAGCCTGTACAAGCAGAGATGGTTCTCACCTCATTTTACCATCAGTAAAAGATTACTGCTCATTTAATGTTCATAATGTTCTCACTCACTAAGGACAACCGCTAGGTACAATGTGGTTGTATTCATGTTTCCCATTTGCGAACATGTTTTTGTATAATTATGACAACATCTCCATATTGCCTAATCTTAAGTAACTGCTACTGTCTTTCCTAAAATGCAAAAAGATATACTGTATGAATCTTACTATGAATTTATCTACATGTTATCTATATGGAAACTGTTTCCATACTTTTATTATATCATATTCTATTCCATAATATTATTCATTACATGTTTATATATTTTACTGTCCTTCCTTCAAAGCGATTATGGAAAATTAACAATCATCTCCAAACACTTGCCTCCATTATAATGTATACCTCTGTTGTTTCAATCTCCCGCACATCGATCCGGTCTACTGCAATTGCTACACAGATGTATCTCTGCCACCACATGATCGCATCACTCTGCTCATTTTGAACAGTTTTGTTCTATTTCATAGCTTAATTTGAAATAATGCGAAATATATAGCTCCTGTGCAGAATTTTCAGTTTAGCGCTATATGGTTGGTCAATTTGCGGTGACAATGACATTTCTGTTATCAATTCTGTAGCACTATTTTGAGAAAATGCGGTGAACAGAGCTGAATTGACCAATCAGCCAGTCGGCTGTCCAGTGCTCTAGCACTGCAAGGAAGAGGTCATTGTTGATCCTAAATATGACCAAGTGCATCACGTGCATTACACCTTTTGACCAATGGACTACATCTTATGACGTCACTTATCAAAATATTCCCCGAAATAGTTCCGGTTGTGGTGGCAGATATAATTGAGTAGCTTATCTCTCTGTGGAGAGTGCCGTTGTTCCACCATCAAACCTAGGCAATAGCCCAAAGCCTCACATTGCCCATCAAAAAAGGAGGGGATGGGTCAGGAAGCAATCTCTGAGTGGAATGGATGGCGGGGGTGGGTTGGTACATATCTTAAAATAATTCAGGGTACACCCTTTTGGAGGTTGATGGAAGACTTGATACTAAAGAAATAAATGAGTGTCATTGACTGCTACCTGGGGTCTATTTGCATTTTCAGTAATGAATGAATGGATAAAACAAGGCTATTCAGTGCCATATAAACTGTATGAAATAGTGGTACATGTCATTGTCGAAGACAACATAAAGCAATAAATAGATAAAATGCCCACAAAAAATAAACAGTTTCAAAACATAAGTAGCAAAAAATAAATTCTATAAATGTTTCACAAACGGTAAAACAGACGAATCTCATTTAGATTACATAAGACCCTATCTGGTAGAACTTTTTCGAAGAGTTCTTTGAAGCGATGTACATTAAAATGTATATTTTTGGATTTAATAAAATCCACACAATCAAACATGTTGGGCAGTCGTGCGACAGTCGCAGGCTGTTCACTGGGATGGTCTTCCTTTTTTCAAAAGAAAGGAGTGAGTCAAGTGAACGTGACCAATTTCCATTTGATAGTCCACACTGTGCTAGCTTTTTCCGGGTAATTATGGATCTTTGTAATATCTGGAATACCCTAGTGTCTCATTTAATCTAGTTTGGCTTATGGAAGTGTTTCAGTTGCTCACACGAGACCAAACCTTTTTAAGGTTTCTAGTTCCTTTTACTTGTTGTATAATTGTCACTATTTGAATTGGTATGGTTACATTCCTTTAACTTGTTGTACAATTATCATTATTTCAATTGGGTATGTTAACATTTTGATTATTCTGTTTGGCCTTGTGTCTTTGTTTAATTTCAAATTCATGGCTTGCCATACCGCCAATTACTCCAGGAATGAGACACAAGTGTTTTGCTCAATCGATTATGCTGTTACTGGAATTCTTACCCCTTATTGAATAAATCAGATACATAGATGATGGTGTTGTTATATAGTTTCATATTGAAATCTACTCTTATGGTCTGGTCTGAAAAATAAACATCAATACATCTGATCACACTCATAAATATAACATGCAGGCAATGCATTTTTAGGTACTAGTTGGATCGATACGATGCTCATCTGAGAATACCTCCCAAAACTTAAGAGAAACCCCATTAATAAATCTGATCACACCCTTAAATATAACAGGCAGGCAATACATTTGTATAGGTACCAGTTGGGTCAATGCCATGTTCATATGATATCACCTCCCAAAACTGAAAGAAAAAACATTCATTAAACTGATCACACTCTTGAATATAACAGACAGGCAAAGCTTTTGCAGGTACCAGTTGGGTCAATACGATGCTCATCTAAAATACCTCCCAAAAACTGAATGAAAAACCATTGATAAATCTGATCACACCCCGAAATATAACACACATATAAATGTAGTGCCAACATTTAATTCATGCACTTGATGCGGCGTATGCAGCATGGGCATAATACACAACGGCACGCCCGATTCCCATGTACTGGGCTTATTTTCTGACATGTTGCCAGCGAATGTTTGTACAACCCGGCAATAGCAGATGTCCGGTCGACTGGTGCAGGAATGTAATGTCTGTACTGTAGCTAACTTTAACTGACAACTTAAATGAAATAATATAGAAACTGATCACATCCTTAAATATATACGCATCGGCAATTATACAGACCTTTAATCCTTCGTCAGTCGACCGGACGTCTGCCAGTGCCTGTATGTACAAACATCGATGGATAACATGACAAAATATAAGCTAAACATATCAATGATCCACAGAGTTTACAAATCAAAGCTATTTTCTATTGTGAGCTTATCCATGCATTCCTGCACAGAAAACTGGATGGCGTGCAGTCGTGTTTTAGGCCTGGGCATTTAGTGCAGAAATTAAAGGCAGAGTAGGGTATTCGAGAAGGTGACAGCAACGTCTAAAACTTTAAGTCCATTGGAAAATACCCCGAAGTTAGAAATCCATTAAACTTTGCATAATCTTACATTGGCAGATCCCGTTTGAAAATCCAAAATAAAAAGGGGTCACCAGTTATGCCAGTGAAGACATTTAATTCCTGTAACAGTTGACCGGACGCCTGTCAGCAACTGCTTATACAAACAACCATGGATAACATCTCGAAAAATAATAAGCCATGAGGATTAATGACCACGGGTGGCGCGTATCAAAGTTACGTTCAGCTGCGACGTAAGTGGCCTGCGATGGCATAAATACCTAGGTAAGATGGGCCGGAAGCGGGCATGCGGTATGTCTGGTCTAGCGGTACATTTAGTGCGGGAATTAATAAGCGGTACTGTGTGAGTGCATTTTGAATGAAAATGGTTGTGCAGAATCAACGCTTATTTTAAATAGCTTTTAACATCAGGTCAACTGTGTTGAATTAGTCCAAATATAATCATGTTCACTCAACACATCGCGAAATAATGTAGTCTTTTGGTACTGCATTGAATAAAATGAATGAATTCCATACTTGTTAGAAGGGTCGAAGGTTGAAAACACTAACAAATCAATTAAGCACTAACAACTAGCAAGGGACTAGGCCGATAGATATTATTGCTATGGCGTCTGCTGGACCATGAAAAGGGCCCTGCCGTTGCATTTGTCTTCATTTGAATTTAGCCTTTGTGTCCTCTATACGAAAATCAAATATTAACAGAGAATGGTCAAAATTGTGTATCATTTTCAAACATTGTATTAAGAAATGGGTGAAGTGAAAAAATGATGAAATTTCTGCAGTAAATGCGTTGGCAGCATTGGCATAATAGACGACCGCATGCCGGATTGCCACCCAATTGGCACTGTTGACCTCACAACTGAACATAGCATTAATTCGCAAGCCATCTGGCCATAAGTGTGCTTGTCTTATTTTTCTGACATGTTATCAATGGGTGTCTGTACAACCAGGCATTGTTAGATGCCCGGTTGACTGGTTCAGGAACTAAGTGTCAGTAATTTAGAGTTTAGAACATTGATTATGCCAGTCAGCATATGGGCCACGTCTTTGGTGGCCCATATGCTGATTCCTTTAATTATGCCTTATCCACCCTGAGCCCTCAAGGTATTGAGTTTCCTCAATTTCTCCAGTTACCACATGTAAGTGTGACATGCGTCTAGCTTTAATTATGCCAAACACACCCTGATCTGTCCAGATTTTGCATTTCTTCAATGTCCCCATATACCACATGTGAGAGTGAGATAAGTCCAAAGCACCCTGAACAAGGGCGCCATCTATTGTTGACTAGTAGAAAATATGAGAGTTTTTATTATGGGGTCTGAGATTTAATATTGTGGGGACATTATATGTCCCATATGTTTATGGTAATCTGAGAGTTTGAACTGAGATTTAATCTGAGACTTCCCAGTAGAAAAGTGCCTATAGCTCTGCGTTGCATGATCGGATTTTCATAAAATTTATATTTAAAAAAAACTTGCATTGTCTTGTCCGGGACAAGTGCTGACTATAGCAGTGGCCGTGCACTTTTTTTCATGATTTTGCCGTTTTTTTTAGTTGTTTTCTTTTAAGGATTTCTCCTCCAATATTGGGCCAAAAAAAATAAAACATATGAATTTAGAAAACCCACGATCTATATTTTTAATATATCTAAATAGTTACTCTGAGAAACTCACATAAATATGAAAATTCTTGCTTTGAAAAAACAGAATCAGAATTTTATTAGATTGCCGATTTTACTGTTTACATTCCGATTGTGAGCTGTTTTGATTTGAGTTTTTCTTCACAATTATTAGGCCAACTAATACTTAACTCATATATTTACAAAGCCCAAATTCTGTTATTTGAAGATCTGTAACTGTTTGATCTGTCAAACTAACGCAATGCTGAAAACCTTTGCTTGAAAAAATACGAAAGCAGGTTTTATAGATTGCCGATTTTGCTCTGATTCTAAGCCGTTTTCAATCAATTATTTAGCCATCAATATTGGGCCAAATGATGTAAAACTCATATATTTAGAAAGCCCATCATCTATAATATTAAGATCAGTATTTGTTTAATCTGTCAAACTTACGCAATGTTGAGTTTTTTTCCTGTAAAAAAACGAAATCAGATTTTTTGTAGATTGCCGATTTTGCCGTTTTTGCTCTTATTTTGAGCCTTTTTCAATCAATTATTTCTCCATCAATATAAGGCCAAATGATATAAAACTCATATATTTAGAAAGCACATACTCTACAGTTCTAAGATCTATAACTGCTAATCTGTAAAAACTAGAAGGCAATCTTCGAAATGTATGCTATTAAAAAAACTGAAGTATCCAATTCCGAGTCTGCCGTGATTTTGAGCTATTTTCATCTAATCATTTCTCCTTCAACATTGGCCCCACAAATATACAACTCATATATTTTGAAAGAACACAGATTATGATATATAACTGTTTTATCTGGAGAAACTAAGTCCTGGGGCCTATTGCATAAATCTCGGTTACCTGGCTAGCTTTATCTTTGAAGCCCCTAGTCCTCCGCATTGAATTAAGTTTTTGTGGTGCACCCAAGCAAACCTTCTATTTTAGAGCACAGACTCAGCTGCGCAGTGTGGCGTGTGCCAGGCGGAACTGCTAAATGCCAGCACAAACATGCAAAGTGTGCATGCACCAGACTGCGCTGGCATTTAGGAGTTCTGCCTGGGGCCAGTCACACTGCGTTGCTGAATCTGCGCTCAGAGGACTAACGGCATGCGCTGTACTGCATTTAAACTCTGGAACACTTTATTCTAGTTAAAACCCCAAAATAATTGTTTCAAAGGAATAAATACTGATATTTTCTCCTTTAGGGTAACCACTATGCAGAAAATATTTCCCAGCACTGTACATCTCTGCAGAGCAAGATGGTTGCCCTCCTCAAGGCCGCCAGCAGCCCAATAGATGTCACTACTGGAGTGCTTGGTTAGTATCCCCTTCTCATCACAAGATTAAATTTGTATACTGGTTGACAAAAAAAAGATAAGATAGTCTTTATTTGTAAAGTCGGGTTTATATTACTGATATGCATCGAACATGAGCGACTAAGGCTCTTGACATAAAAAAGTGTCAGGCTGTATAGTGGTAAGGTAAAAAAGCGAGGGAGGAAGATACTAGTAATTGCTAAGGCCACCAACACTGAAACGCCAGCTGAGCAAAACTCAAAACTGGCGGTTTTGCGATTGTGGCGGTTTTGCGATCAGTAACTCTAGTAATTTCTATTAGAAGCTGCCTCCTGGACTTGCTCCTAATAAACCCAAAGGGGAGGCTCTTGGTTTTAAAGACCTTACCAAATGGAAAGTTCATCCATATGGTTGGGCTATTCTGGGACCGGCAGCAGATGTGGCTGGTTGGTACATGCGCACATCCTATTTTCATTACAAGGGGACCTCGTAATGAAAGCCTGCGCAAAGTTCGATGAAATTATAACTGCCGGGTGTTTATTAAATTGATCTACAATTTTAGGTGTTACTGTCAAGATGTTGAATATCCTAGTATGCCTTTAAAAAAATAGAACATATAAATAAACAGACAATACAAATTTGTTTTAGTTCTTCATTTGCCAACGTAAATCAACTGCAATCAGCAGCTCAAGATGACAAAGAAAATCGCTGAGCTGTATTTGCTCTAAGCACACTTATCAATATTACACGAATTGTGGAGTTTCAACAATCAGGATCTCCCTTTATCATTAAAAATTTAGTGGGTAATTTTATATGAACACAAGCTTAAATAAACTATATGTTTGTTAAAAAATAAATAAAGGACTGGCCTTATTTTTCGTGAAAAACGGAAAAGACGGCACATGTAAGTGGGACAGCAATTTTGCATACTAACCAAAATCGCAAAACTTGAGATTTTTCTGGGAGAATCTCACCAGTTTCTTCCTTAGGGGGGGGCGGTCAGTCATAACGTTTGGTCATGATATTAACTGACTAGGTAGGTGTGGTCTATATTAGGCCCCACCTACTTTTTTCAGCGATAAAAAAAGATTGTTGCTGCTTATAGCCAGCACCATTTCAGGCAAGCTGTAATATCGCAAACTATGCACCTAAAATGGTGGCCCCGTCAGTCTCCATGCCTGGAGGCTGAAGTACTTTGACCAGCTTTTGCTGGTCCTAGAGTGCTGAGGGTTAATATATTTTAGAATGGATAGCAAAAAAGCAAGAATACTTGTCATAATGGGCATTCGTAATGGACATTGTTGGCCGTTTTATGCGCACCCCGATCAGAGAATTCCACCAAGAAATCTTATATGGTACCCCCTTTTTAAAATTTTTACTCTTTGGATAATGTATATAGTTTCTAATATCATGGTTGAGTTTCTTTAACTTGCCATGTTCAGTTTTACTATTATACCTCCGCAAAGTTTGCGGGTATATTGGAGTCATTTCACGGTTGGCCCGTCGATCAGTTGGTTGGTCCGTTGGTCGGTCCGTTGCACAAAGTTTGTGGAGCAAACTACTTTACAGTTTTCATTGGATTCTAACCAAACTTGGTACACTTGCATGATCACCAGACCTGTACATGTGCATGACATATTTTTTCCTGTGTGGGTCAAACAGTTGCAATGGAAAAAGACCTGTTTCCATGGAAACCATATCTTACCTGTGGTTATAGTTAGTGGATTCTAACCAATCATGGTACACAAAATCACTATAGAGTGTAGATATGCATGACATCTTTTTTTTATCTGTGACAGGAAATAAACCTTACTTGCATGAAATGGTACCCAGAGATTAATCGTTTTAAAACTTCTAGCAGGGGTATTTATCACCTTTAGTGATAGCTGTTCTAGTTGTAAATCTTCTTGAAATATCTTTATTATTTGCCTCTGTTACAAAAAGTTCCATGTTTCGTCTTTCATTTCATTGATATACAGTCAAACCTTTATTAAGAGACCACCCAAGGGACGACCAAAAAGTGGTCTCTTAAGACAAGTGGTCTCTTAATAGAGGGTCATTTAAACTAAAATGGTAGACAAGGGGAAATGAAAATGTGGGCTCTTAAGAGAGGTGGTCTCTTAATAGAGGTGGTCTCTTGGGCAGGTTTGACTGTATATTCAAGAGATGTCAATTTGCAGTGGTGGCGGTCGTTGAAAAATTGAGGGTGTATCAAAATGTCAAATATGATTTAGAGAAAGGATGTTCTTGACATAAGTTGATTAAATTTTTGTTTGCATTGACATGTTTATTTGCCTGCATATGTAGTTTTCATGAAGCTAATATAATGAGCTTTTTAAAAGCTTTGCATAAAAACTGGCCATTATTGCGATATATGACTAGGTTTTGGTGTGATATATCATATGTTCAAAGAGGTGTAGTTGAAAAAATTTAAAGATGAATTGTTCTCTTTTTTTTACATCTGAATATCTGAGATATATTTTCAAATAAATATCTTGCTATCTATAAATTAGACAAAAACCATCTGAGCCTCCTTAACTGGTCAACTCTTTCTGATGTTCTTTTTTTTGGCCAAACACAAGAATTTTAGACGAGCCATCTTTTTCCACCAGAATTTGTGCAAAATTCATTATAAGATCAGAGAAATAGATCCTACTCTCAGACAACATGAAGCTGACCAAATAATAATTGCAATAATAACAACTGTCTGGTGCCCGTTATGCATTTACACAAATTGTATTTTGCCTTTCAGTACCTCCTGCACCAAAGAATGTCCAAGTCAATTGGACCACAGCAAAATCCATCACAATCTCATGGAATAGCCCTGATTTCCCTGCATTAGCTGGCTATCGTGTCTACTGCACAGTCTTGGCTGTGGAGGACATGTCGCAATGGGAACATGTTGATATCGATCCCTGTACTGAGGTTGAGATCTCGAATCTTGACAACAAGCTAATGTATGCTTTCAAACTACAAGCTAAATCTATGGATGGGTGCTATGGCGAGCTCTCTGAAACCAAGGTCACCCCCCTAACTGTCCCTATAGGTAAGTTTTCAAATGCCAGTGTGTAAGTAAGTTGTCATTGCACAGGTAGATGGAGTTTTTGTGTTTAAGGTTGAAATTAAGTGTGTGTTCAGTATCTAAGATATGGAAGCAAGAATCAATATTTTTTTTTTACCGATTCTTTACCAATTCTGATTCCAATTATGATTCAAAATACTAATTAAAAATACCAATGCTACTGAAGAGGACATAGGCCAGGGAGGGTATGGTCTATTCCCAGGTGTGTGTATATCAAGTGCATGCCTTTCAAGGGGCTTCCCCCATGGCCAAGCGGATAGAGCATTGAGTTTCACTGCTGGCTGTGTCTCACCTCTGTACAGGTGGTGGTTCGATCCCCGACCGCCCCTGTAGTATGTGGGAGAGTTGCCAGTGACTCAGGGTAAGTCGGTGGTTTTCGCCGGGCCCTCCGGTTTCCTCCACCAGTAACTACTGGCTAGTCACGATTTAGCCTATATAGTGCAGAAAAAGTGACGATAATCAAAATTCAAATTCAAATGCATGCCTTTCAAAGTGACACAGAAAGGGGCAGGAGTGATGACTATTGACATGAGTTGAAATTGTTGTCATTGTTTTTTGTTATTCAACAACTACCGTATATCCCCGCGGATACCACGCACCTGTTGATAGTGCGCACCCCCTTTTTACCCTCTAAAATCGGTGTTTAAGCCCTGTTTGGGATATATAATGAGCACCTCCTCCCTTGCCTTAAGACATAACGGCTTCTAACTATGTACCGGTGTGACGGGAAATCCTCCCCCCTGAAAATCTTCCCCCCCGGGGGAGGATTTCCTAGGAAATCCTCCCCCCTGGGGGGGGGGGGGGGGGGGGGGGGAAGATTTCCCGGGAAATCCTCCCCCCAACCTGAAAATTCTCCCCCCTAGGGGGGGGAGATTTCCTAGGAAATTCTCCCCCCTGGGATGACAATTTTGATTATCGTCACTTTTTCTGCACTATATAGGCCCCCAACCTGACAATTTACCTGATAATACCTGATTTTTATTACTCATGTACTACAGGTCTACATAATTATGTAGATTTTACCTCTTAGGTGCGCTTATTGCATCAACAAGCTTTGTGAACTTGGGCATTATGTAGATGTACAACAAGCTATTATTCCATCATATATTATCAAGTGTGACTTAAATGTATTTTGCACTAAACATGCAGTCTTGAACAGACTGATCCATTGTAGCAGGGCGGCTCTATAAAGGTCCAAACACTGGCAAAAAATGTACTTTTTATTAAACGCATGGGATTAATTGGCCAAAGTATAGTTTAATATGTGGTTGTCCATTCTGCATATGGAACAATAGTCAGCATGACCCGTGAAGCCCTGTTTTGGGGTGTTTTAGGTAAATTAAGCACTAAAACTTGTGATTTTTGTAATATCTTGTACAAAATCTGCTAAAATCATGCCAAGGGAGTCAAACAAGTTATAAGTATATACCTCAAGGCAGTTTTAAGTACATAGTGTTGAAAAAAGTACAAATGGGACATATGAAGTCAGATTTCAGGTTCATTTTAGGCAGAAAACCAAAGAAATAGGTGAATTTTGTAATATTCTTCATAGGAATAGCAACAAATTAACTGTAAAGCACCTTTGTGGGGGAGGGGAACCTTTTCCTTGGTAAAACGTACAAGGGAAAGTGAAACTTAATATTAAGAAATTGCCTCAAGATATATTTTAAGGAACCCTTTTTCGCGAGGAAAAAGAATGTGACATGGAAGGTGGACCCCATGCACTGAAAATCTAATCAACTGAAGAGGACATAAGTAACCATCCCAGAAAATATGAACAAAATCTGCTTAAACGATTGCGGAGGAATCACGGTTACAAGGTTGGATGGACAATCTTACCCCCAACCTGAAAACTTGCCCTAGGGGGGAGGATTTCCTAGGAATTTCTCCCCCCCCCCCCCCACCCTGAAAAGTTACCCCCCAGGGAGGAAGATTTCCAAGGAAACCTTGCTACCTGATTTTATAAACTGATTTTTTTTTTTTAAATGAACAGTAATGCTTGCACTTTTATAACCCGCAAAGTTTGCGATGTATATTGGAGTCACCTTGAGATTGTTTCTTTTTGAAGAGTAATGCTTGCACTTTTATACCACCGCAAAGTTTGTGGTGTATATTGGAGTCATCTTGAGTATGTTCTTTTTAGGAAGGGGGGGGGATTCTTGGTGACATGGTCTACATATGCAGATGTTACTTCTTAGGGGCGCTTATTGCATTGATTCTAACTAGTCTGCGGCTATTAGCCACCTTTATTGCCGAGCCCTGAATGGTTGCAGAGAAATAATGGATATAGGATTTTCCATACAAGTATGATTTTGACCTATGACCTTGACCCCATGGTCACAAAAATCTAATCAGCTCATTAGATGAGGGCGAGGGGGGGGAGAATTTCCCTAGGAAATCATCCCCCCTAGGGGGGAAGATTTTCAGGGGCGGGGGGAGAATTTCCTAGGAAATCATCCTTCCCGGGGGGGAAGATTTTCAGGGGGGGGGGGGGGGGAGGATTTACTGTCACACCGGTAGCAGTCTTGCGGTCTATCGCTAAGATTTAAGAAAATAAACAACAAAGCATGAAAATAATACTATTATCAATTATAAAACAAACAATTTTATACATAATAATACCTTTATATAAGAAAGGTGTTTGAATAAACTCAGGATGCGGTCGATTTATTGGCGAAACACCGATATCGCTAAATTGTCCGCCATTTCGTTTTCACTTTGAACTCATGGGAAATTTAGACCTCGGTTTTAATTATTTTATTTCGATCATTAAAACAACTAATTTGTATAGTTTTATTCATACATACAATGTGAAAAATAATAAGTAATAAGAAACCTATCGCAATTTCTCACGAGATCAATAGGTAAACATTTGAACACAAAATGGCAGTGCCAGCTATATATTGCCGATACCACAAGCTTTGTCCTCATTTACAGATGATAGTCAAGACAAAGGTAATTATTATTATATGATAAATTGTATATTAGTTGTTAGTTTTTATTTTTAGCAAAACTGACATTTATTTTACTGTTATTTAGCTGATGTACCTCAGTTTGGTTCCGGGGTACGTTTTCATGTAGCGGTACGACCAACTTTCATTGGTTGTTTTGGGTCTGGGATTTTTGTACCCACATATACTGCGCACCCCCCTTTTTGGGGGTAAAAAGGGGGCATATAAGTGTGCGGTATCCGCAGGGATATACATTAATTGAGACTATACTTTCAAAAAGATGATCTCACACTGGAACCGATTCCAATTCTAAATGATCGCTTATTGGATTTTTTTCCGATGGTGTTTTTGGGATTGCCTATAGACTCCAATTTCTTGGAATCACTTACACTCCTAGTTAAAATCACTGTCTACTCAAATATTCAACTTCTCACAAACATATTCCAGTGTCCAAAGAAACATCTGGTTTTTCATATTGCACATAAATTTTAATTTTATTTGTAGATTCTATAGAAGACTTTGAAGACTATGACCACGAGATGGAGGAGAAGAAGGATGATGAAGAGGATAAAATTAACTTTGAAAAAAGACCAGCCATACTTAGTCAAGAAATTCAAGAAGAGCTGAGAAATCCAAATGGTATGTTTTATTGCTGGTGCAGCAGAAACAGTCAGCCATCTTGTCTTATGACAACTGCTGATTTGTTGATATTTAGTGCTGTTCCATCTAAGAAGTTGGAGGGGGGGGGGGAAGAACAGAAACTAATCCACTTGAAATTTCTGGCAACACTAAATAACAAGGGCATTGCTGGCCCTGCTGCCGTAAAAAACAGCAGCTGGCCCATTGAACTCAGCTGACAGAAACCTCTTGGAGCCATGCACCTGCTGGGCTTGAATTCAGTTCATTAGTGTTCACAGAAAGTTCAAATGTTAAAATTGACCCACTCCTCTTTCAGTTGATCTGAAACTGGGGGATGGGAGTGAATTTGAAATAGAAATTTGTCCCCCCCTCTCCCCAGTGGCCATAATGACACTGAATTTGTTTTTTGTCATTTGTATTTTGTTATATGATATCACTAGCGTGATTACCCGCTTAAAAACACTTCCCCATGAAGCAATTATTTTACCTCTATTCTGCAATGACCTTCGAAATCCCAAATGAAAAATAGTCTCTTCCCTCTATTTCAACAAAGCTCCTACCACAACAATGTACTTTTCCAATTGTTGTACCAGCCCTCCACCAACACCCCTCTATACCAATAATGCCCTACCTACAACAGCAATACACCATACCCTGTGTTCCAATAACCCTCTGGAACCTTCCTATGTCTTTACACATGATTCCAACAATGTCCTTGTGCCCATTCTCTCTATTCCTGCAACAATATATACCTTTCTCTGTTTCCCAACAATGCCCTCCTGTCAGCATTTTAGCCCCCCTCCATTCCAACAATGCAATGCCCTCTTCTAAGTATGGCCCATTCCCCCTATTCCTGCAACAATAAGTACTTCCCTCTATTCAACAATGACCCTCCTGCAACAATAACCCTGTCCCTCCATTACAACAATGGCCTCCTGCAACCTTTCTCATTTCCCATTTTGACAACAATACTCCTTCCCTTTATTTATGTGTAACAATGATTTTCACTTGTGACATCATAACCAATGATAACAATATAGCATCCCTGTTTCCCAACAATGCTCTTCTGTCTGCATTATCCCATAACAATGACATCCTGTATGTATAGCCTTCCCCCTGTTCCAACATTGACAATCCACTGTGTCCTGCCTTCACAATAAATGAATTCCCCATCAACAACAGCAAACTACCCCCATCCTCTTTACATTATTACCCTCTCTTTACTTCAAATCAATGAAAATACTACCACTGTAAATAATACTACTTTCATTGATAAATACACTCATTCATAAATTATGTCACTGTATGTATTGCCCTTGGTGATGACCTTGGGCCTTGACATCATAGAATAAAAAATAACCTCCATGGCAACCCATCTGTGACATCATAATGAAATCCATCCCATAACACGAACTCTCAAAGACAAATTGCCAAATTCCCTAAAGTCGTATAAAAAAGAATCCAATGGCAGAAAAATTGTTCTTGCATGCCTTAAACGCTCCTTGAGGCGACCCACACACACCTACCAAATATCAAAGCCGAACTCCCAGCGGTTTCCGAGTCTATACGATACAAAGAAACATGCCTAACTCTTTATATATATAGATTACTCTGGCATGCACACCTCGTAATCGAAGATCGCAGATCTAGTGTCCTGTGGGTTGTCCCTTTTGAACCGCCTAATGTCTGTTTCCCTTGCTCTGTGAAGAATCCCAGGACCTTTTAGAGAATTTTTTTACCTTCATGATGTTTATTGAGGTTTCATCTAGACAAACTTTATATTCTGCAATTCTATCTTTTATAGCTTTTTAGATAATAGGACCTCAAAATTGGGTCCTTGGAGCAGTTTCTGTCAAATCTCATGTAGAACTGATGTCACAGTCTGGTTTCGTTTCGTCCATTTCGCATCTTTGTACTGCTTCCATCTTTTAGGTTCTGATTATTCTGACAGTGAGAACAATGGACCTCCCCCCTCACACTTTTCTAAGAGCACAGCCTTTAAAGCCCTTACTCTCTTTCTAGATTGCTCACCAACAGAAAAGTTATCTGTAAACTCTCTAAAGAATCCCCTAGAGAACTCAGGAGCAAAGACACAAACAAGGACAGAACTGAAAAAGGCTCTGGTTGAATCTGAAATTGAAGAAAAAGCCCTTGAAGGTACAGTTGCACAAGACACAGACAGTGGAAAAGAAGAAGAAGATGATGAAGACAATGAAGAGGTAGGTTGATCCAGTAACTTTAGATAACCAAACTGCAGTATCACTGGTCCAGTTGTGGGCACCGGACCAACTTTGGCCGGAGTCAGAAATGCGGGCTCTGCACTTAAAATATTGACCTTATTCTTAGAGTCACATGCATATGGGGTCCACCCTTTACTGCTATGCCAACATATTAGTTCTTTTGCATTGACAAATATTATTTACCAATGACAGCCTTTAACTTATGAACTATTTCAAGAATAAAATCCATATTAGGGAAATTTTTATGGTTCTCCAAAAATGAGGGAACGTTTTTTGGGGGTAGGAGATATACTATTAATATGCTTGGGTCACTGTGCACGAAATCACTCTTAGGTTCTGAGGTGCTCGTAAAATAGTATAAAATTTAATAAGATTAATTTTCCTGTCTTAACATAAGTCAGTAAATTTGGGAAAATTAATTTCTTGTTAACTTGACACTATTTACAGTATTTCAATCTGGATCGATATTACTTACCCAGTGCTGGCTCACTAAATTCTCAACTGTTATGGTTCACAAAGAGTTACAGTACAGGGCCATTGCTGGTAAATTATCTTTTCATGCTGGTTCAATAACAGTTGTATATTACAGGCCCAGAAATCCGAAAAAGACTTGTGGGGTAATTTAAAGGGTGAATAGACTAGTGCGCCAGTCTTTTGTAGACTATTTACCATGAAAAAACAACCTCGCACAGCATGTGAAACTAAGACGCACATATAACTTGCTAGCTTACTTATATCGCATGTTTTTATTACTAATATAACATTTAGATAAATTTTCAGCTGTGGCACATACCTTGTTGAGGTAGCTGAGCTTAGCTAGTTATAAAAATGTGCCAGATTGACGGACTTTAAATGGAAATTACTTCCAAATTTTATTTCGGATGACAAATTCTAATATTATGATGAATTAGATGTGCAAATTTGTAACATTATTTGCACAATTCCATGTGATAAAGTCCCTCAATTTATAGATAAGTAATATTAAGAATGGTGTGCAGATCTTTCGATCAGTATTCAAAGGTATATTGGGGGATGATATAGACTGGCGTGCCAGTCTTTCATTTGCATAAAACAAGGACCAGTGCGCCAGCCAGTTGTTTTCACATATACAATGTGAGATCTAGACTGGCGCACCAGTTTCTCTTGACAAATGTAAATGAAAATCATGCTCGATTTTGTGTATTTTTTCACTTTACTCTGTGACTCTTAGCGTAACTTTTTTCCCCGCCAAATTTTTTCACGCTTCTCCGCAGTATGTCTAATCGTCGAGAGACAGCTTCTGGCTCTGACGGGGGAAAAAGTACCCCTCAGGCCAGATGCGCTGCTCAGTAGCGCCCTGTCCCGCCATCACTGGCATTCCGAAGGCACCAGAGCCTTGGACGGCACACGGGGCCTGTAGGACCCATACCCCCTGTCTTGTAACAACAGGTGCGATGTGTGCCGATCCTGGTCTGCCATCTGGATCGGATATGACCTGTGGGCGATAGAGGGTCGAGAGATCTCCTGACACCATGGCCAAGAAAGCAGAAGAAAAAGCTGAGGAGAAGGCACGAGAAGGAAACTATCATCAAAGATGAACTTATAATCAAATTAGGAAATGAAAAGATTGCAAAGCTTGGCGTAAAAAAAGGGAGTGTTGTAAGGCAGCAGCTTCGGCAGGTTGCTCGAGTGCTGGAGAGTATGAGGGAACACTATTCTTTACCTTTAACCATGCATGACATCTTAACTCCAAGTAAGTATGATGAAGTACTTGAAGCTGTGTGCAAAGTTTGTGTCGTGTCAGAAGAAAGAACACTGAACGGAGGCATTAAATATGATAAGCCAGCGCTTGCCCTTAAAATTGGCCAGTCAATTAAAAAATTGGCGCTGATTAAAGAGGGCAAGGCAATTCGAGACAACAACGAGGAGGAGCAAAAAGATGCCGAGAACTTTTTAAAATTACACTAATGAGAGTGGTCAGAAAAAGTCTCCAGCCATGCGTTCCAGACTTTAAATGAAAGAAAGTATAATTCAGAAGAAATGCTACCACTAACGGAGGACCTTAAAAAGCTCGAAGAATATCAAAACTCCCAAATTGGAGTATTAAAAAATGTTCTCCTCAAAGAACAAACAGGCCAACTGGAGAAATTTAGCAATGGTCACTCTTGGTCGAATTAGCGTCTTCAATAAACGCAGGGAGGCAGAAATCGGGGAAATATCATTATCCCTGTATCTACAACAATCAACAAATTGCAATGTGAATAGTGACATTCTGCAGGGACTCACTGCCTTTGAAAAACACCTTTGCCAAAGGTGAGTAATTGTATGTTGACCCCAGCCAATTTTTTTCCCGATATATTGATATTGATATTGCCTTGTTATTAAATACTACTGTAATAGTATCCCATTTGTAAAGGGATAATAGGTTAATTTCCCCAGTGTTTTTTATATCATTTTGTAAGTCTAAGAAATGTTTATGTAATCACTAACTTTTGTTTATTTGTGCATTATATTAATGTAGTTTCTAATTGTGGATGCTCTTAGATTCGCCTCCTGCTCACTCTTGCCAACTCCTGCTCACTCTTATCAACTCCTGCTCACTTTAATTAACCCCTGCTTGCTCACATGTATTAATTAGTCTTTCGTTATGCACCCTTATTTTGAATAAAGTTGGTCAAATTCACAAAAGCATGCAAATCTCATTAAAATTGGACCATGCATTCTGGAATTATGGCCAGAACAAGATTTGCTATGAAAATGTAGCCTCATTCTAAGAAAATTAGGTCAAATTCACTGAAGCATGAAAAAGGCACATCTTTCTCATATGGACAATGTTCCTGCCAAATTTCATTAAAATCGGAACATGCATTCTGGAGTAATGGCTGGGCGAGATTTTTTTTTCAAAAATGTTGCCTTATATTGAGAAAAGTGGGTCAAATTCACTGAAGCATGTAAAAGGCACATTTTCCTCCTCCAACCTACGTTCCTACCAATTTTCATCGAAATCAGACCATGCCTTCTTGAATTATGGCCTTTTTCTGAGAAAAGTAGGTCAAATTCACTGAAGCATGAAAAAAGGCATATCTACCTCATATAACCAATGTCCCCACCAAAGTTCATCAAAATTGGATCATGCCTTCTTTTGTAATGGCCTGAACAAGATTTGTTATAAAAACGTAGCCTTATTCTGGGAAAAGTAGGTCAAGTTCACTGAAGCATGCAAAAGGCATTTCGACTTCATATAAATGATGTTCCTACTAAATTTGATCAAAATCAGAGCAAGCGTTTTGGAGTAAATTACTAAATGTTGCCTCACTATAGGAAAAGTGGGTCAAATTCAGTGAAGCATGGAAAATGCACATGTTCCTCATATGAACAATGTTCCTATCAAATTTTATCAAAATCAGATCATGCATTCTGGAGTGATGGCCAGAACAAGATTTTTTATGAAAATGTAGCCTCATTCTGAGAAAAGTAGGCCAAATTCACTTAAGCATGCAAAAGGCACATCTTTCTCATCAGAACAAAGTGCCTACCAAATTTCATCAAAATCAGATCATGCGTTCTGGAGTTATTGCCCAAACTAAGATATGATTTAAACTATACGTACTTGTACTTTATACAGCTGTAATACATAATGGGCAAAAACATATCTCAGCCATCTACCTAAATGTGTGACATAAAATATGTCTATATATCATTTTAGCCTGCGACACCTCCAGG
Organism: Maea johnstoni; assembly: GCA_963942565.1. NCBI lineage: Eukaryota > Metazoa > Annelida > Polychaeta > Spionida > Magelonidae > Maea > Maea johnstoni. Next base: position 2,957,807 of record OZ012701.1, read on the forward strand.
TTATTGGAAAACAGAACAGGAAAGTGCCAGTCATCCTCACACAGGATATGTCTGCTGCTGTGGACACGCTCATTCAATATAGAAAAGATTGTGGAATCTTGGAAGCGAACCCGTATCTATTTGCCAACCAGCATCTGGGCCATTTGAATACTAATGATGCCCTTAAGGCTGCCACCCGACACCTAGACCTGCAGCGTCCTGAGCTTATTCGAAGCACCAAAATAAGAAAATATATGGCCACTGTCTCCCAGGTTTGTGTTATGATTCTCTTTTCCAAAATTGGCCTTGTGCAATAAAGGCAACTCTGCATAAGGCAGATGAAATTGGGCCTGCTTATTTTATCAGGCTGGAAATCGGATTATAAATAAAAGTTAGATTTAAAATCTAAAAATTGCAACATTTTACAGGCAACCTTGCCTAAACCAGACTGGAATAAGCCAGATAATCACCTAAACCAGATAAATCCCTTGGTTCGATTTCATACAAATAAAGTTTATTTCCTGTCACATAAGTCAGATATCACAGGACAAATCTGCTTGGTACCATTCCATCCAGTTAATTTATGGTTACCTGTATTTTATTTTATTTTTTCTGTTCTCATTCTTTTCAGATATTAAACCTTCAGGAAAATGAGGTTGAGTTCCTTGCCAACCACATGGGGCACAGTGTATCGGTCCACCGTAACTTTTATAGGCTGCAGGACTCAACCATTGAGCTGGCCAAAGTCAGTCGGCTGCTCATTGCAGCTGAAGAAGGGTCGCTGGGGAAACTGGCAGGGAAGTAGCTGGATGAAATAGAGCTGGAAGGTAAGACATTTCTTTCGTTATTCAAAGGAGTACGACTTAACCCCTCTCTTAAAATGAGGCCGACAATGCAAAGTCATGAAAAACAGGCCAACAATACCCATCATAACAAGTATTGTTGGTAACTTGCAACCTATTCTGATATATTTATAATGTAATATACCTATGTTTCTATTGTTCTCTACAAGATCTTTAATATGACTAAAATACCGTCATTTTACATGTGTTACTCTAGAACCTGTTACTCTAGAATGCAAATATTTCATTCTTCATTTACTGATATTTGGACTGTATTGTTGTGACCACCACAAATGGTAGCCCATTATTTTTTGCCACGGCACGGGCACTGTGACATACCCTAAAAAGCTGAGTATTGACAAAAGCATACCACCCACTTCAGGCTTCTGTAGCAAAAAATCTAAGGCAGTACCCCCCCCCCCCCTCTTTTTTTTAGTTGTATATGATCATCGATGCCTTGGCAAATACATCCATTTTTGCAATCGATTCCATGACTGTCTAGACTTTTATTTATTCTATAAAATGTTCTTCTCAGGAAGTCAGAAAAGAAGCACTTTTCAGGACTGAAAAGTTTTTTTAGTCATACGTACTAACTCACATATTTTCAAATATGTAAATACTTTTTCATAAAGAAAAACTACTGCAAAAAGAACTTGATGAAAACACCAATCGTGTGAAACATTTGTTTGATTCTGTGCTGCAAATAGCTATAGTGACATCTTTACTTGAAGAGCTGAAAAACGAAAATGTGAGCTGGATGTTGGCTTATGTTGGGTAAATTTTTGTTTTTTCCCAGGCTATATCGAAAAGTTTTAGCCTGTGACAACAGTATGTTTTACACAGTTGATCTTAGAATACGCTATATATCATCACATTAAAGTTTCAGGAATTTTGAAGAAAAGAAATACAACCCATCTGAGCCTCCTTTAACCCTTAAGACGCTGCCAGCGGGCAGGTTCTGGACATTCAATTAACCACCAAAAATTGTTGACAGGCACCAGTCCGGATATGCATTTCATTCTTTATTAAGTCATTCTCTCACCTAAGTCACTCATCTCAAAATGTCCCCACAATATGAAACTCTCAGAGCCCATAAATACAAACTCTCAGATTACCATAAAAATATGGGACATATAAGGTCCCCACAATATTAACTCTCAGACCCCATAAATACAAACTCTCAGATTACCATAAAAATATGGGACGTATAAGGTCCCCACAATATTAACTCTCAGACCCCATAATCAAAACTCTCATTTTTGGGGTACCATAAAAATTACTCTCATCTCAATTTCATTCTTTATTAAGTCATTATTTCACCTAAGTCACTCATCTCAAAATGTCCCCACAATATGAAACTCTCAGAGCCCATAAATACAAAGTCTCAGATTACCATAAAAATATGGGACATATAAGGTCCCCACAATATTAACTCTCAGACCCCATAAATACAAACTCTCAGATTACCATAAAAATATGGGACATATAAGGTCCCCACAATATTAACTCTCAGACCTCATAAATACAAACTCTCAGATTACCATAAAAATATGGGACGTATAAGGTCCCCACAATATTAACTCTCAGGCCCTATAATCAAAACTCTCATTTTTGGGGTACCATAAAAATTACTCTCATCTCAATTTTATATTCGAAATATCTCGAAAAATAAGGAGAGAGTTTGAACTTTCAGACTATATATAAACTGTCCTTGGTGGACTCTATATGAAATGAAAAAGAAAGAGAAGTAATCATATCTGTAAAGGGTGGACCCCATATGCATGTAGCTGGACACCTGTCCCATAAACCACCAAAGAGCATCTAGAGAGAGAGAGAGAGAGAGAGAGAGAGAGAGAGAGAGAGAGAGAGAGAGAGAGAGAGAGAGAGAGAGAGAGAGAGAGAGAGAGAGAGAGAGAGAGATGGATATTCCAGGTTCATGTGTACAAAGCACACTCTCGCAACCAGGCCTCTGTGGACATTTCTGTGTGTGGGGTCCTCTCACTTGTCCAATAAACAGTGGACTTATTTTGCCCCAACACATGGAAAGGAATGGTTTGCACAATGTCCTCATAATACACGAAAATGAGAATTTTTTTGCAACCATACTGGATTGAGCTGATACCTTCTGGAGATTCAAGAATTACAAGGTTCCTTGCTTCACTACACATGTGGACATGCCTCGCTAGACATGTCTCAATATAGTGAAGTTATACAAGGCACTCGTCATGCACATGGCGCCATTTTGAAAGTTTTGGATGACATATTATATACAGCCATATTGGAGCTTTTGAACAAGAAGTAAGTTATCTTTTATATTGTACACTAGTTTTGCTAACTATATCATGAAAAGCATTAAGTAGGTCATAAACATCTGTAGAGTTCAGAAAATTGTTTGTTGATTGGAAGATGATATAAATATGCGAGTGCAAGAACATGCAGTGCCCACTTTGGAGGTTCATCCCCTCATATTGTTAAAATATATGCAGAGAGGTAAGGTACTAGCAGCCTGTACAATTCGATGTCTGATTCTTCAACTATTTTCAAACAAACATGTTTGAAAGAATGCATCTAGATTTCATTTGCTCACCACATAATTTTATTCTGCAGAATTGGATAGGAAATCATAGATGGGGTGTTCTGGGGAAACCAACCAAGTCCTCAACAAAGACCTCAACATTGTCTGATCGAGCCATGAATCCTTTTAATGAATTTTGCCGGGACAAGGATATGGGTATGTATTTTTCATTGCCCTTATTCATTCTTTGCTGTTTTTACTCCAGATAAAAATGTAACTCTTTTCAGTCTTGAATATTTGAATATATGGATATCCTTATCTAGACCTTTGGCAGCATCCTCAATGAAAAGGGTATGAGCCTGAGGTAAGGACTATCCGATTATTGCCTACGATTATCATTGAATGCTATTTGACATGTTCAAACAAGAAAACAAACATTGTAAATTACATTAAAAATAGCTGTACCTTCAGGTGGCCAGCCTGCCAGGAATAACTGTACAACAAAAGCAGATTCACCTGTTTATGACCCCTCCAAACTGGAAACGCTGCGGGATCGCTCCAGAGAGGTAGATGAAGCCAGATCCACCTCTCTGAGTGATCAATATACTCTAGTAACCATGCAGCCACTACTCGGTCATAGGGTACTGCAACTTGACATATATGACATATAGATCTGTTTTGAAGCGGAACCTTATGTCTCAAGGGAAATAGAAATGGCGGCATGGTAAAAATTGTGTGTCCACAACTTTGGTTATTAATTGATCATTGCTCGTTCCAATGGACCGATGATCGATCTTGAAAATTGTGACCAATTGCGAACAATAGGAAAGCCTAAGATTACTCGAAATGGGATCTTCACTATTAATAAATAATGAAATAATATTTTGGAGAAACATTGTCAAATAATAGATGCATTACACCAATGTCAAATTCTTTGACTGCTGCAATGTTGCAAGAGCTGTGCATATTTTGGTCTTGCCCAATTCCATTCTATCTGGTTAATGCAACATTACCTGTACTTTCTTGTTATTGTCAGACTTGAATTCCCACCATTTTCATATGTCTAGATAATGAGAACAAGGCAGAGATACTCAAGAGATGGGGGAGAGAGTGGAAGCTGCTTTCCCCTGAGGAGAAAGCTGTATACATACAGAGGGCAAGGGAACGCAGGGAGGGCAACATCGTCCTCAATGACAAGAAGCGCAGACTGTCAACACAACTATTTGGTAACCTGCAGGCTGTGGTATATTATATGTTAGGGCCTTTAGGTGTTTTTACTATTCCAATGGCATACATCAACAACTATACAATATATGAAAGTTGCCCTTTTTATTGGTTCCAAGGATCAAATAACTGTACATACAAATTGCGATGATTATTTAGTATACATATGTTGCACATGCAAATTTATAAAAAGTTTACTATAATATTAAGTCAACAGGACTAACCCCAGAACAATACTTCCCAGCTGGGGACTGGGACCACAACCTGAATACAGAGATAAAACTAAATTATGACTGGACATCAAAAAACTAATGTTAAACATTTTTTATTTCACAATATTTAAGTCTAAAAGTTCAAATGTCAGAAAAATTAGTTCTGAAATCATACTTGCCTGCCAGAGACAGTAGCTTCAGCCATCATATAGGGTGTTTACAGTACTGTGAAAAATTACCCAGATTTCAACCTCGTTCAGAAAAATAATCGTATAAAATCCATTTTTCATGTGTGAAAATATTGTGAATGAATACCGAAGAACAATAAAGTGTGCAGACCAGGAAAATACAGAGATAAGGCAACAGCTACCAACGATGGAGCAGCAATATGAAAAAAATTCAAGGCAACTAGAGAAGCAGATTAATGAGATTGCAGAACTTCAAGCCATGATGCCAAAGGTCATGAAGAGAAAGCGGGCGTTAAATGCTATAGACCAAATAAAAAGGGGGGGAAATCAGATGTGAATGAGAGAAAAAAAAGAGAATGAAAAACGGTTGAAAGAGAATGCAGAGTTAATGGAAACGGTGATTGATACGGAAGAGAGATGTCAGGATTTAAATTCAACTTTAGAAGGAAGGCTTTCTGAATGCACAGCAAAATTAACAAAACTGAAGTCTCAGTCGCTGGCGGCAATCTCACAAAAATTGGAGAAGTCAGCTGTTCCAGAGAAGAGACCAAGGTCTCCCTCTCTCTCTCCGTCGAGGCACTCGCCTCCCCCGTTTAAGAGACTTCACCGCCGTGAGGGCTCTATCTCGCCTACCAGGACGAGGTCTGGCCGGTCGTCACCGGCATCCTTATCTCCAGGTCAGTTCTCTGACCAATCGAGACGAGGAGGATGATCAGTTATCTGATCACGTAGAGGAGGTCTTTGACCCCTGTGGCGTTCCGCCTGTGGAGGCGTGGTACGAGCTCGATCGCGAGCTGTTGGGCGCTGCCTCGGATAAGCCTGCAGAGCCTGTGGCTCCACCTGTGGTGTCTATGCCACCTCAGACGGCTTCAACGTCCACCGCTCCGGTGGCGTCAGTGTATACAAGACTGGGTCCGCCTAAGGATGGTAGCGGGGATCACACGATCCCACCAAATCCTGACCTCACTAGGTCATGGCGCGAGTCCTGGGAGGCCCAGGATTTCAAGTTTTCCCGCCCTCTGGAGTTTGTCCCAGTACTCCATGCATTAGCAAAGTTTTCCTCGCCACCGTCCGCTTCTCCGCCCGCGGAGGAGTCGGAGTTCAGCGTGTTTGCTACGGCGACCCCATGTTCAGTGGAGGCACCGTCCCTTTGGGCCCGCGAGTGGGTATCCAAGATAGCATGCACGGTTGACGACAGGCGGGTGGTGAAGGAGGCCGGGTCTTTCGGAGACTCGAAGCTCGGGCGTTTCTTCCCTCTTGTGGAGGAAGATGAGACCTTGCTCAAGGTTCTCGAGGTTGACGCCGAGGTAACGGAGTACATGCGATCTACCTATAAGGTAGATTGGGACCCGGCAAAGCCCTTTGGACCGAAAGGACCACATCCGGTCACCAAAGAGGCGGAGAGATTCGCAAAGCAGGTCAAATCGACCTCATCTCTCCTCGCGCGCCTTTCCATCTATTTGCAGCGAACTCAAGGGTTCATATCTGCAACAATAGTGAATATGGAAAAGGAGCGCGCTGCTCTCCTCGCAGGGTTGCCCCCCCGCCCCCCCCCCCCCCCCACCTATGCCAGAATGCATGGTGGACGAGACACTGGCCCGTGCCAGTTTTGTGTGTTACCTTTGTTTTTTTTATAATTTTCTTGTTTTCAGATTTTTTTATTGAGGGAATTCCCTCCTTGTGTTGAAATTATGCAAGGGGACAGATTGTCTTTTGTCTGCATCTATATGAATTATTATTTTTAATAATTTTAAAAACAAAAGAAAATATTCTATATATATGTAAAAAAAACTAGGTAGTGGACGTCACATACCGAAATTTAAGCGGATTTTTGTCAGGTTCTTCCTATTTTTTGACAGGGGATTCCCCCATAGGTCATACTTATTTGGACCATGTTTTTGATATTTTTGGACTGAAATCCAAAGAGAGGCTGGTTGCCATGGATCTTGTTTGGCCAGCAAATCCAAACATGGAGGGGCACTTTTTGGACACAGTCTTTTTAGGACCAGATAGCGATGAAGAAATTGATTTTGACGGGTTTGAAGATGCAGATCTTCAAAATTCATATTCCGTGCTCCTGGAGAAACAGAGATTTTTAGAAGAAAGGGATGGGGAGCTCAGTGATTTCAGCAGTTTTGGGAGCCCCAGTGACCCAGAATCTGATGATGACTTCTCTCTGGCGGACTATCAGCCCTTGGGGCGCCGTCGTCGCTATGTGACAGCAGACAGCGATGAAGATTTTCCTGTGGCAGATTTGATGCCCTTGGCACGTATACAAGATAGGAACCAGCCAGATTCTGAGATGGATGCAGATTTTGCTGTGGCAGATTTGATGCCCTTGGCACGTCTACAAGATAGGAACCAGCCCGATTTTGAGATGGATGAAGCTGGCGGAGATGAGGAGTAGGAGGATGAGGACGAGGCAGCTGGCGACCAGAGGGGATGGAGACTGGGAAGGACTGTTTTTCCACCAACAGACTTTTCTGGATTTGAGGGAATTGACCCCAACATTGTCCTGCATGAAAATCAAACTCCAATGGATTTTGTTTCTTTATTCATCAATAAGGAGATATTCACAAGCATAACCACAGAGACGAATCGCTTTGCCTCAGAATTCCTGGAAGCAAATGGCGAGACATTACCGCGACATTCCCGCTTCAATGCCTGGCCTGCTGAGGGAATTTCGGTCAATGAAATGAAGGAGCCATGAATCCTTTTAATGAATTTTGCCGGGACAAGGATATGGGTATGCATTTTACATTGCCCTTATTCATTCTTTGCTGTTTTTTACTCCAGATAAAAATGTAACTCTTTTCAGTCTTGAATATTTGAATATATGGATATCCTTATCTAGACCTTTGGCAGCATCCTCAATGAAAAGGGTATGAGCCTGAGGTAAAGACTATCCGATTATTGCCTACGATTATCATTGAATGCAATTTGACATGTTCAAACAAGAAAATAAACATTGTAAATTACATTAAAAATAGCTGTACTTTCAGGTGGCCAGCCTGCCAGGAATAACTGTACAACAAAAGCAGATTCACCTGTTTATGACCCCTACACTGGAAACGCTGCGGTATCGCTCCAGAGAGGTAGATGAAGCCAGATCCATCTCTCTGAGTGATCAATATACTCTAGTAACCATGCAGTCACTACTCGGCCATAGGGTACCGCAACTTGACATATATGACATATAGATCTGTTTTGAAGCGGTACCTTATGTCTCAAGGGAAATAGAAATGGCGGCATGGAAAATTGTGTGTCCACAACTTTGGTTATCAATTGATCATTGCTCGTTCAAATGGACCGATAATCGATCTTGAAAATTGTGACCAATTGCAACAATAGGAAAGCCTAAGATTACTCGAAATGGGATCTTCACTATTAATAAATCATGAAATAATATTTTGGAGAAACATTGTGAAATAATAGATGCATTACACCAATGTCAAATTCTTTGACTGCTGCAATGTTGCAAGAAGTGTGCATATTTTGGTCTTGCCCAATTCTATTCTATCTGGTTAATGCAACCATACCTGTACTTTCTTGTTATTGTCAGACTTGAATTCCCACGATTTTCATATGTCTAGATAATGAGAACAAGGCAGAGATACTCAAGAGATGGGGAGAGAGTGGAAGCTGCTTTCCCCTGAGGAGAAAGCTGTATACATACAGAGGGCAAGGGAACGCAAGGAGGGCAACATTGTCCTCAATCACAAGGAGAAGCGCAGACTGGCAACACAACTATTTGGTAACCTGCAGGCTGTGGTATGTTATATGTTAGGGCCTTTAGGTGTTTTTACTGTTCCAATGCATACAACAACAAGTATACAATATATGAAAGTTGCCCTTTTTATTGGTTCCAAGGATCAAATAACTGTACAGACAAATTGTGATGATTATTTAGTATACATATGTTGCACATGCACATTTATAAGAAGTTTACTATAATATTTAGTTAACAGGACTAACCCCAGAACAATACTTCCCAGCTGGGGACTGGGACCACAACCTGAATACAGAGATAAAACTAAATTATGACTCGACATCAAAAAACTAATGTTTAACATTTTTTATTTCACAATATTTATGTCTAAAAGTTCAAACGTCAGAAAAATGAGTTCTGAAATCCTACTTGCCTGCCAGTGACAGTAGCTTCAGCTATCATAAAATGTGAAAAGAACTACTAAAACAAATAAATAAAACTAATATTAGTAACTTCCTATCAATATGACACTCTATTTCCCCTAAACCCCTGAGAAAAGCCTTCAGAAATGTCATGTGACTGATCTTACGTCTGCCATCATGAATTATGTCATACTTAGATGGCACCTTACATCTGAAGCCTTGCAAAAGCCTGTGAGACTCAAGTGCTCATTCTTGTGTGGGAATTATCATCTCTTGTCAAGTTGTCACACTGGGTGAGGAACCTATATATCTACATATTTCATATTTGAAATATGTCATACATATCGCATTGTACATGTTAATATCTTAACCTTGTTTGATACCAGTTAATTCGCACAATAATTGGAGTGACTGATAAACTTATATGAATCTCAGGTGCGATTAATCCTAAGGTGTCCTTAAATCATGATAATTGCAAATGTTATTGATTGTCACAGACTTATATTTTTCTATCAGTGTTGGTGGAAACTAACAATTTCCAATATATATCAATATTGTTGTATGGTGGGGTACAGTTAATAGAACAATTTTTTATGTTATTGACTTTTTACGAAAAGGGTAAAGTAATATCTATGGCAGGATGATGTTATTTTGTTTATTTGAGAAATGAATAATATATAAATGGATAAAGATTATATTAATAAACAAACCACTTCCAGTGAGACATATGTCAGACTTAAGTTATTATGGTGAATTGGATCGTCTCTCTGAAGCTAGAACAGCTGAGAATACTGAGGAGCAGACAAAATGGGCCCTTCAAGTTTTCAGAGGTTAGAAAAAATACATATATCCCCAAAAGATAACATGTCTGTTTGAAGATAAATGTGTAATTAAAACAATAGGAACAATGTAATATCTTAATTACTTGTAAAACTGTGTTTTGAGAGTGAAACCATAGAAATGGCAGACGTCTCCTAAATGAAAACAAATATGACATTCACCTTTGACCTGAACATGTACCCCATTAGCATACAGCATGAAACCGAACTGAGAAGTTTCAAGATATATTTGTTTGCAAATAAACTTGTGACATGACAAAAATCTACAATAAGTTACTTACCTGGATACTTCTTTGTCTGTTAGCCCTATCCAAATAATTCAGAATTACTTAATAGGAGTAATTTGGGGCTGTATATCGTTGTCAGTGCTGATACATGTAAGCACAGCTCCTAGCCGTTAACAAGCACTATAAGTGCGGTCTGAAGGGGTAAAAAGTGTCCCATTTCCGAATAATGGGAAATGACCTGCAAATTGTCTTTAGTACTCCAAAATTGTTTTTAGTACTCCAAATAGCAAATGAATTTAAAAAAACAACTTTCAATGTTGAAATTTAAATAGAATAAACAAAAACCCTTGTTTTTTTCACAGATTGGTTGACGGAGAAGGGTGAGAGCAAAGAATTCGAAGGCCTGTCATCAATTGAGGCTGGAAAGGTGCTCAAGAGGTTCTATGGGGAAGTACTCGATAAAAGAGGCGGGGAGTATTCCAAGTCAGCGTATATTAAAGTCAGAGCGGGCCTCCAACACCATCTGACATCCCCAACGTCAAACCGAACCATCAATATATGCACTGACAGTGAATTCAACCAGGCCAACTAAGTGCTAAAAGGAAAGCTGCAGCTACTAAAATGTGAGGGAAAGGATAAAACTAATCATAACGAAGCAGTGACGGATGGAGATTTTATAAAGAGGCACGAACACTTAATCAATAACTTTGATTCCCCTAATGGACTGCAGGACAAGGTCCTGTTTGACTTAATGTAATTTTTTGGGCGAAGGGGTAGAGAGGGCCTAAGGAAATTAAGGAGGGACAGTTTTACATTTTCTGAAGATCGGGATGGGAAAGAATATGTAACGTTGGATTATAACGAACTTGACAAAAATCATTCCAACGTTACGAGAGGGGCAGAGGAGACAGATAAACGTATGTACGCAGAGGCCGTTTCAGATTGTCCTGTAGCTTCCCTGAAAAAATACCTGTCAAAACTAAATCAAAATCAGGTTTGCCTCTTTCAAAAGCCAAACCCATTCTGGAGAAGCTCCTCCAGATGGTACGATACCGTATCAGTAGGTAAAACCCTGCTGGGTTTTTTTCTGCAATTATCCAATGAGAGTGGGTGCAGTGGCAAGTACAGAAACCATTGCTTGCGTGCGACAACTGTCACCACACTCAAACATTCTGGCATCTCCAACAGCAATATGTGTTCTGTCACAGGACATAAGCGAGAGGATAGTCTCAAGCACAAATGCAGCAAGTCATCCGAGGCAAGCAAACGTGAGTTATCTCACATGCTTTAGTCTAAAGCGTACCCTCCAGAAGCTGCACCAGCTGCTACAAGTTCTGTGACAGAACAGATGTCAATACCCTTGGTTGTCACTACGAACCACTCAAAATCAACAGTGTTCTCCCCTTTGTCCCTGCCAGAAAGTGTCATTTCAATGTTTGCGGGGGCCTCATTCCACTGTGGGGCCAATCAGTGCAGAATTCAGCACTGAACTCTTCAGTAGTGGAGGTACGTTCCTCCTCCTTTTCAAAATCCAACATGGCCACCGAGAGAATGACTGCTTCTCACCTCAAAGACATTTGGGAGTGGGATTCCCAGTATTTGAAAGATACTGTAAAATTAGCATTGTCTGCATCTTCCTCTGAGTATCTAGCATATCTTGGCCCTGGAAATGCTGCGGAAGACAGGGCAAACTATATTCTAGAGGGTGTGAAAGATGCAGCAACTACTGCTGCACATGCTCAGCTGCTGACTGGTGAGTTTGACTTTCATTTTTCTTTTGCGAGGTTCTGTATTATCGCTCTTTGCCATGTATTCCGATTATTCCGTTATGCATATTACAAACAAGATAAGACTCTCAGCTCTCCAATGGTACAAATTTCAACTCTGTAGGTTAATGCTATCTTGAGATATCGAGAATTGAACAGAGCCTCATTTGCTTTGATTTATTACCAAATTAATTGTATTATTGCTCATTTGTTTGTGTTCCGATAGTTCCGTTCTGCATATTGCAAACAGGATAAGACTCTTAGCTATCCAATGATACAAATTTCAACTCCATAGGTTAATGCTATCTTGAGATATCAAGAGTTAAAACTTATGCTGCTGGTGACTAATTTGGCCGTTTTAAAATGATGCAAAAAAGCTGAAAAATGACTGAAACTCTGGATTATGGGTACTCAAAGTACTCAGCAAGAGCTATTCAATGAATACCAACATGCCAGGGTTTAGATGGTTTTTCAAAAATCTTTCCAATCCTGTGCTTTAGATGAATGTAGCTTTAGCATTGGAATGGTTAAACAGAGCTTCCTTGTAATGCCACCTTATTTGAATTTTTGGGAGCATGTTTGAAGTTGTTTCATTTATTTCCAGGTATAATTCAGAGAGGAGGTTGACCTATAGCCCATGGCTCAACGTGAACTTCTTCGATGGGAAGAGCAGCTGGGTAAAGCACTCCGTCCTTGCAGATCTGGTGCAGCGAAGCCTTACCTTATTACCATTCAGCGTGATGTCCCGAAGGAAGTGTTTGGCATGTTGCTTAAACTTGCCACAACAAATATCTATTGTACTCAGCTGAGAGAAACACAATCTGTTATAACCCTTAAGATTACAACTGAGGCTAAGCTGGTCAGTCTATTTGCTCGTGTAAATGCTAGTAGACATCACCTTATAGACAAGGGTGGTATTTTGTGTAGGAAGTCTAAAAAAGATGTGTTCAAGGCAGTAGTTTCAGAGAAAAAAACATTTGTACTGAAATTTTACAAATGCAGAGATAGGGCAACAAATGCCATGTTCTATGGCCATTGGAATGCTTATGGATTTCCCCAGCACTGCTGATCACACAGAGGCATGTGCCATACTTGAACATTTTGCCTGGGATGGTTGCAAGGCCAGTTTTGTTTATTTTTATTTGTGGAAAGATTTTCTTCCAAAATCACTGCTAAAAGGAGCTATTAAAACAAATAATGAAAAAAAAGCAAGGCAAAATTTCCTTTTTGAATAAACATTGTTTTTGCTAAAAGGTGAAATTATATCAAGTACATGTCAATTATGTCCAGTAAATGACTTGACTAAAATGCTTTACAGCAGATGGCAGCTGGGAACAAAATTAAAACCCACCTGTTTTTCCTTGTCTTTTTCTCAACATATTCTATTTCTTTGTTTTCTATCATTCTATGAGGGATTGAAAATATATGAGGGATATCTCATAAAACAAACTTGGCCTAAAATATATATTTGAATTTTGAATGTAAATCCTTTGTGAGGATTATGGAGATAGCATAAACCATGAAACGATTTCAATGTATAATTGTTTTATTGCATCCTTCCACAATAGATGCCATACAAATCATACAATGTTCAATGTATTTTATTTATCAAATATTTCACCAGTGAATAGCAACAGCAGGTTTTCACCTGCATAACATCTCATGTGATCATTCACTATAAATGGACTAATTTGCTCTGACAGAATTGAAAAAAAGAAACATGTACATTTCAAGTAGTTCAAGAGTAATCCAGGCACCGACATAAGTACTTGCCCCGGCAAGTGAATTTATGAAAAAAGGGCTTTCGGGAAAGTATATTTAGGTTTCACTTGCCCAAGTAGGCAAGTTGATTTTCTGAATACTGAACAATTTTTAATAGTAAATGGCCCAAATAACCACAATGTAGAAACAATGCAACAAAAATGAAAAGAAAATGGTTTTCATATAATTAAATCCATGATAAACAATACATCCTTTTCTGGCATAAGTGATAACTTATTTCGGGCATATCAAAAAATCTAAAAAGAAATTCAGTTAGAAAGCAGCCACCACTCTTTGAATTGGCCCTGATTCAAACTTTACAATTAAAATCAAACAAGTATCAATTTAAAACACTTCCGCCAGGCTAACACACACACTTTGTAAGTTTTGTGAATCATTATGAGGATACTGGCCTATTAGGGGCAGATACAGGACTTGAGATTAGGGAGTTAGTTTGCGAGGAGGGGATTGATAGATGGAACAAGTTTGGATTTCCCCAGCACAGTTAATTCTATCAAGACAGAAGGCCATCCTTGGAAGAGTCTGCCCATCAGAATATTATTAGTGTGATATAACTTAAATTAGAATGCCAACCAATTAGTAGTTTCATTTACCTGAAGGATTCTACTGATCAGCCTTTGCAACCGCTTGATTAGGAAGTAAAACACCACATCAATTTACCTATTATTCCCCCTACGTGAAACATGAATTGAATTATTAGCAGCAAAAAAAGAGATAATAAACTATGATATAATTGTTTTTAGTTAAAATGCACAGAAATGAAGAGCATATGGGTGGGTCATGATATTTAAGCCAGGGCATCAAATGAATACACCCTCATCATATCAGGGATATATGACATATCAAGAGTGTTGAAGTTCAACCGCATGCTCATGAGCTCGTGAGGAAAAGGAGTCATGAGCTGATGAGCAGCTTTCGCCCATGAGTGCGGCTCTACTCCAGAGTGAGAAGTTTACACTGGCAAATACATGAATGGGTGGGAGTGGGGGTCAGGACTGACAAGAGTTACGTGGATGAGGTAGGGGATGAGGGTCCTGTTGCCATGGTGATATCAAAACCCTGTGGACATGTATTTTAACCCCCCCCCCCCCTCCATCATATGATATCAACAGGAGCATGTGTATATACCAGGAGACGTTTTTAGATTGTAAACATTCTCAAAAGTGGCAAGAAGTTGCATTAAATATGCTAATTCTTGTTACTGACATTTATTGGTAACTGATAGCAAAACTGAATGGGCGTTGGGCTATCAATGCTGTCTTTGCCTCCACTCAAAATTTTTAATTCTCATGACATTGTATATGGATATTATGCCTTATTTCAATTATCAAATACATGTTTATGGTTGTAAAGGCAAACTTATATGATCGGCGATTTGGTTAAAATAGCGAGAATGCCGTAAATGCCGAGATTGCCGTGACATTGTCAAAATGAGCAACGGGTTTCAAGTGATTGTTTTTGTATACCAAATGCTGTGTAATACACATCGTACTAGACCGAATACAATCAATTCAAAGCCTAGTCCTAGTTAGCAGCGAATTTCGGTGTTCGACACCAAGACCCTCAAAAATCACCCCTCATAAGTCAGAACACCTAAATATTTCTGTGAGTCATTTAATAAAATATCGATTTCAAGCATGTAATTTAGGTTTTTCTACATCAATATAATTCTCATGACATTTTATATGGATATAACGCCTTATTTCAATTATTAAATGCATGTTTATGGTTGTAAAGGCAAACTAATATGATCGGTGATTTGGTTAAAATAGCGAGAATGCTGTGAATGCCGAGATTGCCGTGTCAGTGTCAAAATGAGCAACGGGATTCAAGTGAACTTCGTTTAAAATCATAAATTTTACTATTGACGAAATGTTGTAAGGCAACATGGCATTTAATCAAGATATGTTTATTTTGATGCAGAGGCAATATATTGTTTTTAGGCAGAGCGTATATCAGCGATAATAGAGAGATTCCGCTATGCTGTAAACGCCTCGGCGAACGGCTAAGCTTGTACGGAGCCGTAGGCGGAGGCCGGTGGGTACAAATATAATTCCGCTACGACGGGACTACGGCTACGCCGTAGCTGATTAAAGAAATCAAGTGGCGATCATCTCTGCCAAACGGAGCCTATTTTTATATTTGAAATTTCTATATCAAAACCGGCGAATTTTTTAAAACCGCTTGGTCAATGTTGAGTTAACATATTTAACTCAATGTTGCAATCAATGTTTTTGTGGATTATCAATTTAATATTCCACATTTATTCAAATAGCTGCGCCGTTTTGGAAGATGCATCACTTTGCGTGACGTGGCACTATCCTTAGCCGTAGCCGGAGCCGTACACGGGATAGCGGAACTTGCCTAATAGGATCGGCGATCGGCACGCACCGACTAACGAGAATGCCGTGATTGCCGTTATCTAAATACTAAACACGTTCATGAGACAATGGTTTTAACTTGTATTTCATCTACCTCATGGTCAAATTGTGGCATCTCGCCAGGGATGTCTACCTTTTCCTTCTTTCTTTCTCCACTTTCTGTTTTCTGTTCCTTTCAATCTTTCCTTCTGTTCGCCAGTATTTTGTCTCTCGATCGTCTGGTACTGACCTTTTTGCACCCCCTGTAATTTATTGATACTCTTTGAAAAATAGTCCTGCACTATGAAGTATGGGGAGCGTATAAAAATACATAAGTAGTACACTTGAGGTAGTTTTAGCCTGTATTTGTAATTACAAATTATTTTTTTTTCAATGAACGTAGTATTGCGTACTCAATGTTGCTAAGGTGGCGTAGGTTTATAAACAAATACGAGCAGCGTTGAACAGTGTTGACACTTTGACCCTTGACCTCTAGGCTGTCACAACGTTTTACTTCTGCTCGTCTGTTGCAATGGAGCAGAGGCGATTTTCCTGTTCCCTATGTGGCTTTCGGACAAACAGACGCTCAAACTTTGAAAAGCACAAATTGTCTAAAAATCACAGACAGTTGTGTTTCTACGAGTCTGTGCAAGCATTTCCCTCTGTACACCCAACAGTGCCTCCAGGTAAATGAGTGCTCAACACCGAGGGTAGCCCTACTAGAAAATGACTGTACATCATGGCTGCAGGCTAGTAAAACTCAGCCCCTACTAGCTCTACCTGGCTAGCGCATTTTTTACAATTTTTTCATATACCTTGTTTTAGAAATCTGTAGAGGGCTAGTGAAAGTTGTGGTGGGGCTAGTAAAAGCTGAACACAGCTAGCCCTACCCTGGCTAGCAGAAATGTTTGCTGCTGTTGAGCCCTGCTAGTATATTGTTATTCATTTATTAGTTGTAACTCATCTATTCATTACTCTGTAGCTGCTTTATCAAGTATCTCTTGCAACTTGTCAGTCCATTCCTTTAATAGCTCCTCCACAATTGTATCTTTACAGATTAAGGAACTCAACTGGGTGGAGATCAACAGCAGCTACAGGGAACTGGCACCCAACATGCTGGATCTGATTAATCTTCTCCTCACAATCCCTGTTGGAATCACGGACAGCGAGAGGGGTTTCAACAGAATGAAACTGGCGAAAACCGACCAAAGGAATCGCCTGGGGAATGCCTCCCTCAATGATTAGATAATGATAATGCTGTCTCCCTCTACCATTGGTAACTTCGACCCCGTTGAAGCTGTAAGCATGTGGAACAAGGCCTGGACGCCCATGCTGACCATGAAGCCTACACGTCAAACAAAGTGCAAAAATGAGGCAAAAATCAATGAAAACAAGAAAAACAAAACCAAGCAACTAGTAATCTCCATTCCTTAAGAACCGGGTATAATGCCTGAACTGCTAAAAAAAGCTGATCCGCCAGCAATAAAAAAAAACATTGAAGAAGAGGCCCATCATCCAAGTAGCAGGACCCACTGAAGAAGATGGCAGTTAGAAGGTGAATATGCGTGTTCAATGTGACATCGCCGATGAGTCGACAGCATCAACACAACATGTTACAACCACGGCAACCGTCCACCACACTCGTGATGATGTTCAAGTACCTCCAGCAGTTTCCTCTAAAAAAATAAACTTCCATTAACTACTTGTGTTGAGTTCTGCAGTCTATGATGCACTGCTCATAGAGGGGGGGGGGGGGGGACAGGAAGTGGGCAATGCCATCCAATTGAGTCATAGCCGATAGAACATGGCTGCTACCAGGGCCTTGCCAGGCAGAAGGCAATACGCGAAATTCTCCCCTCATGGGATCACTGAGAGAAAAAGGAGATAGAGGTTCCATAACGAGTGGATGGAAAGAGGAGGAATCTTGCACGAGTGAGTTATTTTGTGTCTTGGGACGAGGCTTGCCGAGTCCCAAGACACAAAATAACTCACGAGTGCAATCACACTAGACAATTAAAATAATATTGTATTTGCGTTTATTTCATCATAACATGATAAAAATTGAACAAATGTACAAGTGAAAATGTACATATTATATCAACTGTGAGAAAATAGTTAAAGATTAACACTAGTTTACACTTCCGCTTGTCAGGCTTGATAGCGATCGTTCAGTCAAGCTCAAAATTCATAGTTCGCAGCGTAAGCAGTCTGGAAAAATGTCAACAAGGTAAATGGCTTTTTTATTACCAATAAAATCCTAGATATCGTCAAGCCAACCACACACTGGTGGTCTAGGGTTACAAGACCAATTAAAGGGTCAACAAGGCCATTAAAAGTTATGACCAGCTGGAGTACATCTAAGTTAATTTGCAGCATTTCCAGCAGGCATGTTTGAAGATGTTATGGCATGATGTTCAGTTACTGATCTAAGACCAAAGTGTACTGTGTTATTTAACCAGAGAGTGTTCAGTACTGAGGCAGGGTTATGCTTACCAAGCTGCCTAACTCCATACAGTTGATCAATTTCGTCATCAGTTAGGCTGTCGGCCCTTTTGGGTAGGTTCCCTTTGCCCATTTTTTTAAGCTGGACTTGTTTACTTTGCAGGGCCTTACGCGCAGTAGCAAATTCAGGGCTGCTTTTTATAGAATACTGATAGTTCTTATTCCTGAGGTGCCTATCAAAGCTATTCATCATTCCTCTCAAATAAGACGGTTCATATTCTTTCCCAGATTTCTGTCTTACACTGACAGTATTGAGTATACTTTGCCAGAAGTTTGTTCAGTTCTGTTGCTGGGATTGACTCAATATCACGGAGCTCATCTTGAGTTGAGAGATAGCTCTTAAGTATTTTAATGTGGTTTGCTGTTTTCTTTTTGGCTGCTTCATTTTCCTGCTTGCTCATGAATTCACTCAGGGTATCATCATCAATTTCCATAAATATATTTCCAGGTTGATTATTAGTTCCCACTGCCTCACCTGCAGGAACAGGTCCCTCTCCTATGTCTACAGGTTCTACCTCAGCTGCAGGAACAGGTCCCTCTCCTATGTTTACAGTTTCTGCCTCAGCTGCAGGAATAGGTCCCTCTCCTATGTTTTCAGATTCTGCCATACTTTGTGAAGTTAGTAAGGTGTGGTAGAGATCTTGCTTTTCAAGCTGATATGTGAATGCAATTTTTCTAGATTTGTCTTGCAGCTCAACTGTACAGATGCTATATCCAAGGTTCCTGTCAATCTCCAAAACTTTACAAAATTTCCCTTTAAGTAAACAGATATCTCCAATTTCTATTGACTGATTCATGCTCCTGAGCAGAAGATCATTGATAAGAAAGTAGTTCCGGCTCTGCATGTAAACAATGATTTTGATTGGTCAAAAAATCAACCTTTGACCCAGCAGCAGTGACCTCTTGATTGCAATTGAGGGATCTGATTGGACAATTACATTAGTTTGACCTTTTGACCCCATTGAAGAACACCCATTGAGGACCACAAATCCTTAACTGTAAAATACACCTCAGAGTGGGAGAAAACAGCATCCTATTAGTGAAGTATATTACTTTCATATAAGCTGATATGTATGTAGGCCTTAAGTTTCCCTTTAAGCCCTTTTTACATTTGTTGACATGTTTTAATGTACTGCATTTATGTCCACTTCTTGCATAAATATTTGTAACTCAGTTGATGAATTCGAAGACTAATTCATTGTGAGGAAGTGTATATATGATTAAACGTTTTACACAGTTTTTGCCAATATATAATTGGTCACTTTCCACACTGCAAGTTCAGAGTGTGTGAAACTTAAAAGGTATCCATCACAGGATTTTTCCAAATCATAGCCACCTCTCCAGTTACTTGGTGTGACTGCATAATTTGTATTAGCACCTTCAAGATCCCTTGACTGAGTAGCGTAGTTAGGATATCTGGTTACTACAATGTTGTGAAGTACTAGACATTCCATGGTGACGTTTTTGGGGTGATGTACCAATGTAGTTAACAAGCAACGAAATATGTTGCACAGAACTCCAAAGGCCTTTTCTGAAACCCTTCTAGCACGATTATTGAATATTCTGGATCCAACAGATAGTCCATGTGATGGGTACGGCTTCATCATCATGACCTTAATGCCAAAGCATCATCACCCACTATGTGGTAGGGTATGGGTGTATCATCACCAGGTAGGGGAGTTGGGTCTGGAAGAGATCCATTGCCACTTTCAATTGCTTGGTAAAATCTACATTCCGTAAATATTCCCGCGTCCGAGCAAGTGCCAATATCACCCACATCGGCATAGATAAATCTGTAAGAAGCATCTACTATAAAGGCTAATAACACCACCGAACGGAACCCTTATAATTATAGTAATAAGTCCCAGCATTGTTAGGTTTCTTAATCACCACGTACACGTTTGCAATCAATCGCACCAATGCAGTTAGGATAGTTCCATCATAGTCTAAAGCAGTTCGCCGAATCCTTCCATTCTTCTGGTGTGTTTGTGCACTTGAGAACTTCATCTTTGTATTCTTGGATAATGGCTTCGCAAACTTCTGGTATAATTTTACAAATTGTTTGGGAAGCTACATTGAATGCATATTGCAATGACGTGTATGAGTTGCCTGTTGTCAGATAACGTAAAGTTATAATAATTCGCAATTCCTGTGGTTAACTTCTTCACCAAAACGTGTTTTTTTCTGAATATGACGACCAACCCTATGTATTAATTCATCAAACAGTTCTGGGGTAATCTAGCATAATTCCTATATAATTTCAGCAGGTCAGATGTCAAGTGTCATGGCGACCTCTATGAGGCTTGACTGACGAGGTAACTATAGCTTCTTTATCAGGCAATTGACAATACGGGTTGTGCTATAATACACATTAAGATTGAGCGGTCTTTGTGGTGATTTATAGCTTCGTCCAGAATGGCCTTTTTTATATCACGTCACCATAGTAATATGGGGGCATTACTTTGTGGTGTCCCCCCCCCCCCAAAAAAAAAAATTGGTTTTCTGCCCTCGTTCGTTGGCCTCGCCCGTCGTCATGGCAACAGTTAGGGAGATTCTTCAAATACACTATAAATCAAAAGTACCAATCAAAATGAAATATAATAAGACATAATCAAAGTATATTTTAGGGAAATTATGGTTTAAAGACATATTTTTGTAAAAATGGAGAAAAAATGGCCGAAAAAACGCTGCTTCCCCTCAGTCCCAAATCAAGATGGCAGACAGCATGGTAGATGTTTTTCAAGTGGGAGAGTTGGCCATCTTTTGGCAGCTACAACAGGACTTGATAGAGTTATCAGTGAACATGGGCAAGGAAGCTTTGCTGAGTGCGAAGTGACTGGTTTGGGGTGTCAGAGGAAAATCAAGGGGGCAGGCTGCTGGTTACAGAAACCCTAAGTCACTGAAATTGACAGGCAACATGCTAGAAACTGAAATCAACACGCCCCCCCCCCCTCGAGCAGCATGATGATTAAGCCCCACCCACATCAGGAACCACAAGTTTTGCATCTGTTTCAAGTACTGAGCTAGATGGAATCGAGGGGGGCGGACTACGAAGTGCCATACAGAGAAAAATCACCTCGACTCCATATAACAAGACCTACAGCATCATGCCCAGTGCTAAATTTAAACAGGCAAACAATGTCTTAAAAGGCATACTAAAGGTGAACAGGTGTAGTGGCCTGGATAAAACTGAGCATAAAACTGCGATCACCAATAATGACATGGCCAAAATAAAAACTCACCACATGCACAACAAACAAAAACCAATAGGTCTCTAAGACAAAGCGCTGTTTGACATTTTGTTCTTTTTGGAAGTCGGGGGTGGTAAGGCCTAAGGGATCTAAAGCGTGACAGTTTTATGTTCAAGGTTGATGGGGAAGGACGAGAGTATGCATGTCTAAACTACAACGAATACGACCAAAATCACAGTAACATTATTGATGTCAAGGCAGCCAAAGCTGACAAACGGATGTACAGCCAGCCTAGGGAGGACGACTGCCCAGTGATCTCACAGAAACTGTACATTTAGCGCCTGAACACTTCCTACACAGCTTTTTTTCAGAGGCCAAATGCCTACTTCATTGGCCATGTCAGCTACAGATGGTTTGACAACATGGCAGTTTGGAAACCATTCTTGGGAGGTTCATGAGCCAGATATCTACTGAGGCTCAGTTAACAAACCTCTACACAAATCATTGTGTTAGGGCATCGACCATCACAACACTGAAGAATCAAAAATTTTCAAATTCAGATATTTGCAGCGTCACAGGGCACAACAGAGAGAAAAGTTTAGTGCACTACTGCAAAGGGCCCTCTGACGCATCCGAAAATGCCATGTCAAAAGCCCTTTATTCAAAAGGAAAGAAATCTACACCAACTACAACTATCTCTGCACCGATTCCGGTGTCAAATGCTACTTAGGGCCTTAACAACACTTTCGGACCAAATTGATAACCCTTCAACCTCCACAGATTTGGATTCTGCTCATTCCGAAAATGTAACATCTCAGCTGAACAACATATTTGCCCCTTTAAATTCAACAGATCAGGTCAAAATCGTGCTGCCTGGTGCAGTCTTCCATGCCCCAGTTAGTCTGTCAATTACTGTCAACAACAACTAAACAATGAAGTAGTTTTGAAATACATGTATATGTATTATGAAAAATGTATGTCTAAAGAAATTAGTGCCTTTAAGGAATCATTCATTCATTCAATCATCAAAATAATGTATTTGAACATAGAGTGAGTTTGTCAGTAACGGGAGTAGGCCTGGAACACTGAGACTCAATAGCATGTAAGGATGAATGAAAGTTTACATTGGGATGTGCGATTGCTCGGAAATTATATTTTGAAGTTGTTCATTGTTTTGTGATCATTTTTATTCATCTATTGCTTTGTTATTGTTTTCAACAATAGCAAAAGGACCATTGTTTTGCACAAATGTAATGGCACTAAATGGCCTTCGTGTGCCGATGTGCCTTTAAGCAATCATTCATTCATTCTATTCCTAACATGTATACCAGCATAGATGGTTTTTATGTATGCTCTCTATTAAGGATATCTCTTCCCATACTTCTGCCAATTTTTTCTTTGTATCATTTTCTAAACTATTTCAATTTTTAGTTTCAGCCACCGAAAAGAAAATCTGGATCTTCACCAGAGCAGCCTGCCAAGAAGAAACCAACTTTGCCTTGCAGTGAGAACAGTCAGCAGTCAAATTTAGAATCATCCACAGAACATGGGCGAAATCTGCAAAGGACTCTTTTCTGACAATAATATAGACCAACAAGCCAAAAGAAGTTCAAATCTACCTTCAGAATTCCGAAACAATTGTAAAAAAGGTTATGCCAAAAGTGAATAAAACAATTATGGCAAAAATTTCAGATTCCAAACAAAACCTTGTCAGAAGCATAAGGGTTCTATATGAAGGCGGTGTCATATCTAAGCCGAAATATCAAAGTATCCGTAATGCTGAAGTAACACTGACTTAACAGCTGCTTGCTCTATGCCCTAATTGCTGCCATATAATCGCCTCATGCATGAAGTAAAACAAATTAACATTGGTTTCTTAAAGGAACTTCCACATATTGCAGGCTGCAAGAGGGACTTAGAGGAACTACTTCTATGTTTGGGCAAACTCTATCTACTTTTAGACTCCCATTCAAGCAGTGGTATCTTACAGTGGTTTGGTAACCCTAGAGGGTCTTTTGTTGTCACTGTTGGGGCCCCCTTCGGTAAAACATCAACAGCCATGTCTCTCCTGATTGGTATATCTAATAGTGTCCATAGGTTAGCATCTAGAAACCACATTTTTTATTGATAGGTGGAAACTGTAAAGAGGACATTCATGAATTTGTTGAAGAACTTAGAATTTTGCGTCAAGATATGGAAGTCATTGAAAGTAAAGCATATGAAATAGATGAGCTGAAGGTTAGTTTTAGATTCGAAATCATACCATGCTTCTTTACAAGTATGCCATTGGTCGCCAAAAGCAAATTCACATTCCTTTTTTAGCTTTGAGTATGAATTCTCACCTAAGTGTTTTGAATGTAATGCATTTTACTCTCTGACCATTGTTACTAATTTTTGACTTGTAGATTTAGAATCTAAACCCAGAGGCTCTGCCCCTCTTCGCCAACCACATGTGCCACTCGGAGAAGGTTCAGCACTCCAATTATGTCCTCAGCGAAAAAAATAAGCAGAGTGCTGAGACTGGAGACATGATCCGAGAGATTTTTATGGTGAGTACAAATCCATTTTATTCTGACTGACTTCCAGAGATGATAAAGTAGACTTATTTGATTATTGACTCATCACTAAGTTGGAAACATATGCTTGAAAATTTGTCTAAGTATTTGATTTACCTTTAGGTATATGGGATGTACACCTCAACGCATATAGGATGAATGACACCTTGAATGAGTTCAGTATTTTCATATTTTCCTTTTAAATGGTATGTAATATTTCCATATCAGATATTTCTTTCTTAAATATCCCAGTATAAGCTACGTCACTATGAATACAATGTTTTCATGTTTCTTTTGAAAAAGTATATATTCAAATATTTCCATACTTTTTTACCACTTTCAGTGAAGGGAGAGACTTAATACCATGTGTTAAAATTTCGTTGTAACAACTTAAAAGTAGACTGAAGTATTGCCATATTACTGGTAATTTTGATTTTACCCTCCTTGTAGGAGATATTTCGTATCATTTCTCTGTTTCTAGGAAAATATAAGCAATGAGGATGAGGAGAATCCCTTCGATGAAACAGAAGAACAGAAGGAAGAAGAATATCTTTCGCGTAAGAGGCATCCAATGACAGAAACTCAAAAAGCCATCCTCCACAGTATTTTTGGTACTTATTTACTAGAGGGAACCACCCCAGACCTTGCCCTCATTCGAGAGTTGAGAGAGTCAAAACCAGAGCTATGCAAGGAATTTGAAAGGAGTGCAAAGACACCAAAGGGGATCCAGGACTGGGTCCGTGCACGACAGAAGAAGATCTGAGCAGTCCTGGATAAAGCCTACCTTTAAAATTATTATTTTTGTACTTTCACACTTATAGTTTGACTGTGTCGAAGGGAAGTACTGGCTATTCCTGTGTTTTAGATTATGCCAGCAAGTAGGCCTTCTGTTTCCAATCATATAGTTAGCTTAAGATTCATAGGTTTGGGTAACCCTAACCCTAGGTAAGAACTGCCTTTCTGTCATTTCATTATCATACATTTTTCCTCTTGCTGCATAGCTCAGCTTACATGGTTGCCGATTTTTACTAGTGGCAATTAAAACTGCCACTTGTCAAAGTCTGAGATGGGATAGCCATATAAGAGAAGCTGTGCTGCTTTGCCTCTTTTACCTCTTGCTGCATAGTTTAGCTTACATGGTTGCCGATTTTTACAAGTGGAAATTAAAACTGCCACTTGTCAAAGTCTGAGCTGGGATAGCCATGTAAGAGAAGCTGTGCAGGCTTGCCTCTTATACCTCTAGCTGCATAGCTTAGCTTACATGGTTGCAGATTTTTACATATGACATTCATGTAATCAATTCTTCATTAAATGCTTTCCTGTATATTCTATATATGTTCATCTAACTTTCCTATACATATTTGGAACAAAGCTCAGCAGGGAAAATGAAAAATCTCACATTTTCGATGAGCAGATGTCAAATTGCCGTCTTCCACGTTTGGAGAATATGTGGGGTCTACACTTAGTATTAGAGGGAGGCCCTTATTTGCATATCCAATTTCATGAAATTTTCACGAAATCAAATTTTTCACGACCTTGACTTTCATGACGCGCACCTTTTTTCACGATGTTGCCTTTTTTCAGGAGATTTTAACGACGCTCACCTTTTTTCACGACACTGGAAATTTCATGTCGTTTTAATCTGAAAATTGTGATTTTTTTTCACGATGCTGTTTCACAACATTTTCACAGATCTATGAAATTTCACGACATTTTCACAACTTTTTCACGTTTGCCGCCAGTAGTGTAATGTGAATGCCGTACGGATAAGCAGAACTTCTTGGCTTCATTTTGGACTGGATCTCACCCACCAGTGAGCTAGTTCATTCCGCACCAAGGATAGACCTACAATGTTTAAAGCTAGTATAAGTAGGTCTAGTACTATTCTAGTGAGATTCTCACTGGTTGGTTAATCTTAAGAACATCTATCACTGGCCAATTTAGACTTAAAATAAAATGGAACTATTTTCACAGCTGCTAGTAATATAAGTAATAGTACTATCATCAAGATAAATGATGAAGTAATACAGTAATAAAGAAATAGAGAACGTAGGCAGGTCAGACAGCTTTATTCATTTTTAATAATTTACCACTTCATGAACTGTACAAAACACCCTAATTGAAATTGCAGAATAAATTAAAGCTACGTCTATATGGCCTAAAACCCCTGATTAAATCAGTTTTCTATACTATACTACTTTAGAAACTACCTACTTGTATGATCCGATATCTCTGTGCCCTAGCCCTTGTTCTTGAGACATGTGGGTTGTATTTTCGGGTCAGGCATTTAACCAGCTGCTTCGCCTCACTGGCAAACTCTTCCCTTGAGCTCTGGAGTGGATTTCCATCTCCCAGATACGTCTGAAAATCCTTGCTTAACGCTTTCAAGTGTAAATCAATGAGATCACACAGATGAGTATTATCCCATGTGTCTTCCATCTTCTCAAAACGAAACTAGGTCAAGCCTAGAGAAAGTAGGGCATGCTGCCAGAGATCTGGGTCATGAATAGAATACACTGTCTTGGACCTCCACTCTTGGAAATCAGTGACTATTTTTATTTGCACTCTGTGTCAGTGTGATATTAAGAAGGGTCACGTCCTCTTCATATTTATCACTAATGACAGGAATGTCAGGCTAACTGAACTGATACTGCGTTCAAATGTGATCCTATTGCTGCGCACTCAACTCAATTTTTAGTTTCAAAAACACTCAACAATTACAAAAAATTCACTGATCAAAAATAGATGGATGTCGTTAAGTCTGTTTGTGCAGAGAAATTTATTCCGTCATATTTTTCTCCAAAATGAAACTCAGAGGTAGTGGTGCCAAGTGCAACTCGAATTCTTGCATATATTTCGCCACTGGATACATAGTGGACTTCTAAAAAAAACTTACCGAAGTGCATCGCAGAGAAGAGTGCAGTACATGCCCAGAATAACAATAAAGAAATTGTATAAGCGCCTCAATGATAAACTGAAAGGGCATGATTTTACCATTCAAAGGCCAAAATAAAAGTCTGCTGACAGTAAAATTCACAAAATGAAAGTAGAAATGAAAAAACTAAAGGGTTGCTTGAGTTATGCCAAAACAAAGAAAGACCGAAGCAATCCCATGATCTGGAATCTGAATATCAGACTCGTCTGTTGCAAATCTCACCATCAAATGGACCCACTGCAATTTCGTTATGTTTACCTAGACCTGCAAATTGACCAGGGCCAAAATGTGGCACCCTCGGGCAATGATTTGCAGAGAAGAAGACAAAGAAGGATATTTATTCTGGGTAAGACATTGGGTCCAAAGCCGACACAGGTTTGGATTCTATGCCAGGTTGATGAATGAGCTGGAATCATACACTTCAAGAATTGTATGCGCAAAGGACTTGTTATGCACTGGGGCCTACTTTGGACAAGCGTTGGCCCATGCATCACCAAGAATGACACCAATGGAAAGATATTGGAACCCAGTCTAAAACTCACCATCACCTTGTGCTATTTTGCTATAGGAGAAAGCTACCATAGTTTGTGATTTGCCTACCAAGTACTTCATAACACAATATCGCTGTTTGTACAGATAGATAGAGGTAGAGGAATGAATGAATGATTGCTTAAAGGCACATCGGCACACAAAGGCCATGTAGTGCCATAAAATTTGTGTAAAACAATGGTCTTTTGTTATTGTTGAAAACAGTAACAAAGCAATAGATGAATAAAAATGATCACAAAAAAATGAACAACTGCATAATATAATTTCCGTATAACAGGTTGTTTCAAAAGAAATTATAAATTCTTTAAAGGTTTTACAATCTGTAAAACAGACCAATCTCATGTAAATAAGATAAAATGCTGTCTGGAAGAACCTTTTCAAAGAATTAAATGAAGATATTTAAAATAAAATGTCTATTTCTGGATTCTATAAAATCAACACACTCAAATAAAATATTCTTGACAGTCAATTGACAATCACACCCTGTACATTGAGGAGGATCTTCCCCTTTCAAAAGGAAGCAGTGAGTCAATTGAGTGTGACCAATTCAAACTCTTGCCAAAACACTCTCCTCACGCCTAATGATTAGTTTGTTGTTTCCTGCCTCATCCCATTGAGACTGCCATTTGCGTTTTAAAAGGATACTGATGTGTTTTCTATAATCACCATAAGGAATTGGAACATTTGTGACTCATTTGAAAAGACCAGCTTTGGCAGCAGTGTCTGCCTTTTCATAACCTATGATGCCAACATGACTGGGAATCCAGTAAAATAATATTTTTATCTCTTGGTACCCTACTAGCCAATTGAGGCGTTCCAGTATTTCAATTTATCATACCTCACTTGAAGACCTTAAGGCGTGATTGGCTGACTTAACAGTTGGCAATCATCATGTCCACTGATCAGCGTTATGTCCACCGTTGTCACTAGTGACGCCTAGCGGGGAATGTGTGAATCACCAGTCATCTGTGACCTTGACATTGTAGCAGACGCTCTTTTACACGGCACCAGCGGATCTACTGGCAGTCATTGTTGTTTTCATAGGTATTTTACCAAATTGGGAGACATTCCATCAGGATACCCACACTGGCATGACATATTTGTATAATGTGTGCTAGTATTGTGACTTTGTACTTACATGTGACCCTCTTGTGTTTTACAGATGT
Organism: Maea johnstoni; assembly: GCA_963942565.1. Classification (NCBI taxonomy): domain Eukaryota; kingdom Metazoa; phylum Annelida; class Polychaeta; order Spionida; family Magelonidae; genus Maea; species Maea johnstoni. The sequence continues at coordinate 2,986,770 of OZ012701.1, forward strand.
GGTGTAGAGCTACCTGGTTGGAGGCGGAGGTGGAGGAGGAAGGTACTATACCCTCAAACTTGATCAAAGACAAGCATGTGCGTTGGCCCCCTGGGTCAAGTGCGCTGAAAGCACTCAAAACAAAGGCACAGCCCCTGGACACGTGGAAGAAGTTTCCATTACTAAAAGTCAAGTTAAAGTCAGGTTTGTAAATACATGTACCAGCATAAGGGATTATGACTGTATGCAGGCTCTGGCTATGGCTAGGGGCCCGAAAAGGTCTTTTGATAGAAAATAAGTGGTGAAAAACATTATTTCTGGTTATTATACATACTATTTTAGGCCCCTTGAAAAGTCAAGGAGCCCACAGCAGAATCTAGGGGCATATGCCCCTGGGAAAGTGGAACCCTGGTATGCCCTCTACAGCTCAGGGACCGACGTCAACCATTTGGGCAGAATGACCCCAAGTTTTGCTTGCCTGAAAAAAAAACTTGCCCCCCGAAATGCTTTGTTAATTTCTAACACAGTGACATTGTATTTTGGATGCCTCTTTAGAATTGTTATAAAAATAAAAGACAGATAGAATTTTAAGATAGGCATACTAAAACATATGTTCTTTTTCTGTAGATTTCAATAATGAGTGTGAACAATGTCCGATGACCGAAGACCAAGAGAAAGAGGAAACTCATGTGCAAAAAAGAAAGAAAAGGCAGTATGATGACTTTATTACAGATGGTAATGTTATTTTAATAGAACAGATATTGAATTAATGGAAGAAACTCCATCAAGCAAGCAAAGCACAGTCAAGACCACACAAAGTAAGTTTTTGTCCAAATAACGGTATTTATCATTAATGACAATTCGATTATCATTAATGATATATGAATTGTCAATAATGACAAATAGCTGGTTTTTGTCATTAATGATAAATGAATTGTCATAAATGACAATTCATTTATCATTAATCATTTATCATTAATGATAAATCATTTTTCTTTAATGATAAATCAAGGTATTTTTCTTTAATGAAATCATTTATCATTAAAGAAAAATCATTTATTATTAATGATAAATGAATTGTCATTAATGACAATTCATTTATCATTAATGATAAATGGTGCTTTTCTGCAAGAACGGCTTTCCACAATTCTCTCATAGTTTGACTTTAAAATGGAATGTATATCTGTGCCTAACCTTAAGTAGGAGTTTGTCTGCAATTGACACATGTCCTGTAGGTCAAGATACATCTTGTTTACAACAATACAACAGGCAACAACATCGTGAACAGCCCCATAGTCATTATTGTCATATTTAAAGAATCTAGGGTTTTAGGCAGCCTGAAGTTTGAATTAGTCAAATTCATAGGATTTCTCTAATATTGAGAGCAGAAAACATATATTTTACTGATTACTCTACCCAAAATTGCTTGTACAGCTCTAACATATCAACATGTCTGTATTTCTTAATCTGTATATTTAAATACATTTTTCTTCAAGGTTGGTGGGGCACTCTAGAATGTTGGCTGGGCAACCTGATTCTTGATCCAGATTGCCCTGCCACTCTACCTAACCTTTACAGTGGCTGTTAGACCTGTACAATATTGTAAATTATTACTTTTAAAATTTATTGCCCATCAAATTTCTAACTTTTGGGTCAGAACAGCATTAGCCTTTAAAATTATTCCAGGAATCGTGCAAGTCACAGCTTGAAATTGTAAGTAGGCCATAGCTTAGATTATCTGAGTTGTTAAAAGCAAATGGCTAAATGCCCTGTGTGGCTACAAAAATTTAGTGGAGCATCAAGCATTGCAAGTTATTGAATTATTTGTAAGGTTTACAATATTCAGGGAGCATGTTTGAAGGGGTCATCATGCTTACATACGGCGGCCATTTTACAAGAGGCGATTGCCGTCGGTCTTGACACTAGCAAGAGGGTCTTCGTCGCGTATTTTGACGTGGCGAGGGCCTTTGATAGTGTCTGGATCGACGGACTGTTCTTCCAACTCAGAAAAAAAGGTTTGGTCGGCAAAGAATGGCGTTTACTATATTCGTCATATACTGATTTCTGGTGCAAAGTCAGATTGCACGGCAACTACTCTGACTGGTACCCTATGCAATGCGGCATACATCAAGGGGGATATCTATCCCTCTTGAAGTATGTCGCGTTCATTGACCCCCTGCTGAGGAAAATACAATACTCAGACGTGGGGTGCTCCGTCGTCGGTATACCAGCCTGTCCGCTAGGCTATGCCGACGACATGGCGGCGGCATGCCCATCTAGACTGAAACTGGATGAGACCCTACGTATAGCTGATACTTTCTCAATGCAATGGGAATATAGTTATAACGCTAAAAAGAGTGCCGTTATGATTTATGGCGAAAACCGACACGAGCACAAGAAGGGGAAAAATTTTAGAAATTTCAGACTTGGGAAAGCTAAAGTAAACGAAACTGTTGAGTACGATCACGTGGGCGTCAAAAATTGCCTTTTCGGCAACTATGGCACCCGCGTAGATGAGAGAATCAGCAAAGGACGAAGAGCATTTAACTCCATCCTCAACACAGGCATTAAACGGAAAGGGTTAGGGATGTCAGTAATCACATCACTCTTTTGGTCTATAGTAGTTCCCGTGGTGACCTACGGGAGCGAAGTGTGGGTCATGAAAGGAGATGAGATTGACGCATTGAGAAAGTTTCAGCGTTACGTAGGGCGTAGGAGTCAAAGGTTCCCACAACGTAGCCCCAATTTTAGTGCATACGCCCCTCTGGGCTGGGTTAGCCTTGAGAAGGTAGTGTACGCGAAGAAATTACTCTTCCTAAGAAGTGTCTGTGTAATGAAAGACGAGGCTATTTCCAAAAGAATTCTGATGGGTAGAACAAATACCTACAACAGTGATCGAGTTAAAGGCAGAGCAAATATGTACAATAGCCCTATCTTTGAAATTTACAATGTGGCAGAGAGGATAAACCTCCTTGATGAGTGTCTTAATATGGCACTCAACGGCCATTTTTATAGTAAAAAAGACTGGAGTAGGATTGTATGGGGAAAAGTATGGGCTCTCGAAGATGAGGAAATACACCTGTACAAGAACCAACTTGCCAAGGAAAAATTACTTTTCCGAATTGTTGAGAAACCATACTACCTGACGTGGTGGGTGATTTCCGATTTGTCTAGAGAACACATAGATAAATGTGAGATCATGGCAAAGATGATATGTGAGGCGAGTCTCTTGAAAACTGCAGATACGAGACTCAAAAATAGATCCTTGGCAAGTAGGTTCTGCGAGAAATGCGACCTAGGTAGTGAGGAAACAGCAATGCATATTGTTATGCAGTGCCCTTTCTTTGAGGAAGATGGAAGGAAGATGTTTGCTGAAATGGAAGATCTTTCATGTAGAGAAATCGATGAAATCCTTAATGACGCAGCGAACATCTTCCTGTATCTTATGGGCAAACACCCACAGAATATCGGTTTTGATGTCATGTACGAATTTTGGGTGCTAGCAGCTAGCCACATATCAGATATGTACAGGAGTGTAATAACAGGCAGATAACATGTATATACTTTATCGTTGCTAACTTTATTTAGAGTCCTAGGAGATAATATCTATACTCTGAGTAAACTGTTTATAGTGTACAATTTTTAGAATAATTTCTCTGTTTTCTTGATATATGTAGAGAACACCAGTCCCCGTTCTAGTCTGGTTACTCTGTTATTATTTAAACTTAATTTTCACAGTTTCTTGTTTCCGTTGGTATTCACAGTTTATTTCTTTGGTTTCTTATCTTTTGTGTATAATTTAATTGTTCTTTTATGTTCGTTATTTGTATCACGTATGATTTTGCACGCAAGAGCAGCCAATAAAGCATACCATACCATTACTTATTATTGGCTTCCTTGAGTTGACTTATTCTTATGATCCTGTAAGAGTTGATACCCTACAGGGGCATTCCCTTCGGATATGCAATTTGGGCCTGTCACCCCCTGGGTCTGACGGTCCCCCAAATAGATACTTGCCATGCAGGGCAAGCTAACACTAAAATTTGCTTGCATTGCCAGCAGTTCCACTTGCCCCTCCAGGTTTTATGACTGCACTTAGAAATGCAGTGCATTTTCGGTTTAACCTTTTATCTTTGTTACTTGTAGGGATGGACATGGTAAAGCAGTTGAAGGGGGTAACTTGATCGTTCACTTCAAACCAGTTCTCTATACAAGCAGGAACTTAACTTGCCTTAGTACAGACAAAGCTCAGCATAAATATTAATATTTGTCTAAAACTGATTGCACACAAAAAAGTGTGCATATCTCTCAGAGGTCCATGCAGCCTGAGCTATGTCCCTGTGGCAATTTTATGGGCAATTTTACTGTTAAAACCCTTTTCTCTGCTGTTTGAATAAAGCCAGATCATTTTGACATATTGTAACCATTTCTTTTTATAGTAAATTGCCAAAGCGGGCAAGTTACATTGCTGGGAAGCTTGCCCTGGTGCAGTTTTCTTTTCAACTTTTACTTGCCAATGGCAACAGGGCAATCTGTTAGGTCGAACCATTCTGCTTGGGAAAGCCTATGCTGTTGTGTGGGTCTGTCTTAAGCCTGGATCACACAGGCCTAGGACGGTGTCAGGACACTGCTAGGAGCTGCCACGACATGGAATTTCGTTCAATTCCACATCGTGGCAGTGTTTTAGGTGGTGTCCTAGCAAGATCGGGCTTGTCCTAGCTGGATCCCCGCCGAAGCCGACGTCGTGGCAAAATCATCGACATGTCGAAGATTTTGCCGCGATGTCGCAGCTCAGCCACGACAAAATTAAAATCGGCGACATGTCCCCGACGTGTCGCCGACATGTCCTAGCAGAGACTGGAATTTCCTGGCTGTGTCTGGAGGTTTCCACCGACCCCGACACGCCAAGATTTACTCGGGACAGACACAGGACGCTGCTAGGACATGCTTTTTGCCGTGGCCTCATCACGTGACAGAGGGATTCCCCGAACAAAAGCGAGGCCACTTTCATCATGGCGCGCACTAAGACCAGCAAGCGGAAGACTCCGGCGACTTCGAAAATTTCAACACCAGCACAAAAGAAGCAGATACCATCGAACTTGAGCCGTCCAATGGCATCTGGAAGTGATGTAGAAGATGCAGAATCGGTTGAAGCGGCATCTCATAACCTATCCACCCCCACAGTGAGTCTGGAAGATATTTCGCTGGCGAAAACTACATCCAAGCCCAGAACAAGTTCAACCCCAACAAGCAGCCACATGGACCATCATGAGTTGTCAGACGATTCCCAGATTCTCGACTCACCGAAAAGTACCCGGAAATCTGGTGATGCGACACCCGCATCACAAGAAACTTCTAGCAACAAGCGTCGGAGACGGTGCGAGCCCTATACGTTTACAGATGAACAGGAATCTGAGCTGTCTGAGTGGTATCAGATGCACCCCCTATTTTATGACAAATGTGAAAAGCACTACAAAAACTCTGCTAAGAAGAATGGCCTGCTGGAGGATAAGGGGATGGAGATGAATCCTACATGCACCTGCAAGTATACTTCTCTTTACAAAACGTTTTTAACTTGTCACATGTGTATATAACAATGAATGTATGTATTAAGTTATAACCCCCTACATGCCCTAACAATTCATCTACATTCATATTGCCTACACATTTTATTGAATGATCATCTATGGGTACTTGTTTTATGTGTTGTTTGTTTATTTACAATGAACCCTAATAATCCCGTTTTCCACTTAATTCGTCTACATCATGCACTGCGAGTAATCTGACTATTTGTTTCAATTTCAGTAACTCAACTGAAAACTTTCTTTGAGACGATGCGGACTCGGTTTGGTAAGATATCTTCAAAGAAGTCAGGGCAGGGAGCAAAACAGTTGTCACACCGAGAGAAGTTTATTTACAACAACTTCCGCTTCCCCAAGACACACATCAAAAGGACAAGCAGCAGACAGTCGGACACTGTGAGTATTTATAATAGTATTGAATATAACACACAATAACCCTTTTGAAATCATACATTTACCATCACTGCAAATATAACTAATAATACATATTAAACTGCTCTCCCTTTCCACTGTATATAAATCATCTTTCATTTAATTTCATACTATACCTATAAAGTGCATATTTATTTGCATGTTTTAATATCTACATAAATTGGTGGAAACTAATTGTGGATGTATTATGAGTAACTTGGGTCGCCAGTAATTATATCCTGCACTATGATGTTTAAATCTGTATGTAGTGATCATGTAATTACTAGTTTTTTAAGCTGCCTTACATATCATTATGTATTAATAAGTAGGTGCTTGTAATTGTTCAATTCATTCCTCCTTCTAGGCTTTCATCACTGAATGTAAATTTGATATTATCATTGATTTGCGATCGCATTTTGAGTGTTCCTCCATCTCCTGACCTGTAACAACCCAATGCAAAAACAAATATATCACTCCATTTTATTTTTATTTCCAGTTCTCCTCTAAGAAGGATCTGTCATCTGAATCAGACAGTGACGCGGAAGATGATGGGCGCAACATATCCGGTGGGTCTAGCCAGCAGGAGGATGAGGAGCCAACCATAACTTCATGCAAGAAACTATTCAAAGGAAAGGGGAAAGGGATAGGGAAGTCCTCCGAGAAGTGTTCGGGCAAAGGGAAGCCACATCTAACTATTGCACAGAAGGTAAGAAATAATATTATTATATACATACCTAAATACACAACTCTACATGATGTGGATGAAATTACAGGTACCATCAATTCATTTATTGCAAATGTACAAAGTTATATATAGGTCCATGAAATTATAGATATATATATATAACAAAATGAAACACAATGATGACTTTATATGATATTTCCTTGCATTCTAACATATTACATCTTTAAATAGGTAGTAAATTATAATTGCAATGCTGGTGTCTTATACATATAAACATGTGAAACATCTATGTGTTAACTTTAACTGTAAATGTATTATATGTTTCTAAAATGTTTTAGCTGACTTCATTATAGTACTAGTTGTTTATAACATTCCCATAATATAAATACACTTCATAATTATTTACATATTGCTACATAGATTTGGAATAACTATATTTCGAAAATTTCACATTATGGTTTTCATGTTAAATGTAGGGCTATGATATATTACTGTTAAAATATTGAACGATGCATCTATCAAATTAGCGTATATCTATTTCTTTTTCCTCCTTATATTTCTCATAACAACTTAATTTTACAGTTACTGGATAGAGTGGAGAAATCGGCCGAAGAGAGGGCTGTTGCGGCCAATGCCACAGTTTCGGACCATGATGTGGAGATTGAGCACTATTCGAACTAACTGAAAGCCCAGATGAAGAAGATAGACTCGAGCAAGTGGATGGATTTTACTATGGACACCATGGGACTTGTGAAGCGCTACGTGTGTGGAGACAAACAATCAACCCCACCACCACCTCCCCCCCCCCCATCACCACCCATTAATGTGGTGGATGATAAGCAGGAGAGCATCCATCCAACACCCATCAACATCCTCACAAGCCTCAACGTGGTCCAGCCAAGCAGCACCCAGAATCTGTCCAGCTATCTGGCTTCCATTGCCACCCCATCTCTCAGTCAGCCCATGTACAGTGACTTCCTCTCTCCCAGGATGGCTCTAATGGGATCACCATCCCTTCCGACACATATGCTGAGACCGGATATGGGACTACCTCCTGCAGAACACAAGTAAATCAGTATTAGTTTGGATTATAGGCACATGTCACAGATGTTGGCATTTTGAAATGTTCTTTATGCAGGTTAATAGTTGATGATTGATATGTTAAACTGTGCTAATTTATGCAAGCAATCATGTATTGATTTATAAGGTTAAGTGTTGAATAATTCGCCATGTATGATCAAATAAATGAACATCATACAGATACGGAATTATAATTATTATGTTAAACATATATATTATCTAGTCCATGACATTGATATACATACTGAACACAGGTATTTTGAAATTACATATTACCTTTAAGCAATTATGATGCGAGCTATATATGTCTATGTGACTAGTCATAATTGGTATATATATGTTATATTATTTGAAAGTTCATCTTTTATTTTGATATTGTGATTACAATACTACATGTCATTTGTTGGATTAGAACATTTCATTCCTTGTATGTTTGTAGTATTATATATGATGTTATTAAGATTCATAAGTTTTTAATTTATCTATAGTTCATAGTGGACCATCACAAGTTTCTGGTACATGTAATTAATGGTCACTTTATAGTCATCGTGTGTACAGATGTACACTATTATCTATGTATGCATGAGTGCGGAGATAGGTATGATATCACAACATGTGTGCTATGAGATATCATTTAAGAATGATAATTATTTAGCAATTTATAAAGGTTGCCATGTGCTCAAACATAAACATATGTAACATTAATATATAGATTTTGTTGTTGATGCCTATATTTGATACAAACAATGTCTATGCAAATTGTTATGTGATTATTCATTCCCATTATGTTAATAATTGGACACATTTGAATTTAAATAGTACATATATATTTGTACTATTCCATGTCTATTCATGAGGTGCACTCATGAATAATTATTATTTGTCTTGATTGTTATATTACAAGTCAGTTCATTAATACATACTTATGTATTACACAATGACAGTAGGTAATTTTAATTAATTACTAAAATTTATGTGTTGTTGCGGATTATGCTGTGAAACAAATCATGATTGTTGACATTTGAAAGTTATGTTGGTTTTGGATATTTATTTTAATAAAAAATGTTACTGTTGAAATGTTTATCTGTATTTGTTATTGATTGACAGATAAGTTAGTAAACACACCTAGCTATACCATTCCATCTTGCCATGGCACTGATCCTGCCTCTGAGTTGTAATAGGTAGTCAGGTAGTCCCTCATCTTCTTACCATCCGTATGCGAGTTATTTCCTGCTCGCACATTGAAGTCAACCATACCCATCTCTTGCCTCCATGCTCCCGGTCTAACATCATGAGTGTTTGGATCTTCCACATCTAGTAAAGCTTGAACTCCCCTTGGATCCATGTCGATGAGCACATTGTGGAGTACGCAACATGCTGTTGCTATAGTTTGGACTGTTTCATGCTTCTGAAGCATAGGTGATATGTAACAACGGAATCTGTAAAGGACAAAAAAGAATTAGTATCAATTATAAGTTAATTATTTTGGTCATTAGTTCTAACATATACACATTACAGGACATTTTAGTAGGTGTTAAATATTTAAAATGAAATGAAATATAGAATATTTTACCTTTGAGCCAAAATGCCAAATGCATTTTCCACCACTCTTCTTGCTCGAGACAATCTGTAGTTGAATATTCTCTTTGGTTTGGTTAACCCCCTACTAGGGTGTGGTTTCATCAACCATGTTCTTAATCGAAATGCATCATCACCGATGAAAGTGTAGGGAACATCCATATCGTCATTGGGTAATTGATCAGCTTCAGGTAATCCCGCCACTCCATCAATGATGGTTTTGTATATGTTAGTTAATTTAAATATCCCTGAATCAGCGCACGAGCCATTGGCACCAATATCCACAAAGAGGAATCTGTAATCTGCTCCTGCGACAGCCATCAGAACTATAGAGAAAAAGCCCTTGTAGTTGTAGAACTGTGTGCCTGATTGTTTGGGTTTTCTAATGGCAATATGCTTGCCATCTATGGCGCCTAGACAGTTATGGAAGTTCCATAGAGTGGAGAATTTGTGTGCCACTTCCTTCCATTCCTCAGGGCTTTTGGGACATTTCATATGTTCCTCCGAGTATTCTTGAATGATGGCCTCACATGTATCTGGTATGAACAGTGAGATTGTGTTGGCTGCCACTCGAAAGCCATATTGTAATGTTCTGTAGGTGTTCCCTGTAACTAAATAGCGTAATGTTATGGCTATTTTCAGGCCTGGATCTAAAGGTGGCCGCCAATTGGTGTATTGTTTCTCAATGCGAGGTCCGACACGATGTAAAATGTCCATGAATAGTTCCGGTGATACGCGCATGAACTGTTTGTATCCCCTTATGTCCTCGCGATTTAATTCTTGTATCAAATTCTCATAATGTCCAAATATTGGGCGTCTCAAAAGCCATGGTCTCACCCAAACTGTCCTTGGGGCCGACCTCCTCCTCCTTATTGCCCTTTGCTGACGCAGCTCATAATCGTCCAGCACCAACAGTGCAGCAACAACTAGCATGTCCTCTTCATCCATAATTTAAGCAACATCTTGATTTTGCATGAATGCCGCCATCATTTATGTATGGCGAAATTCAGCTCAACATATTATTTACACTGAAAACTACTCAAAAAATTTCTATACATTTATTTGTTGTCGGTGACCTATCCAAGACGTCCTAGATATGTCGGTTATGCGTCCCATACCCATCGCCGACACACCTAGGAAGTCCTAGCTACGTCTGGATACAAAATAAACATTTATATTTACGTCGGCAACGCGTCCTGAGTTTGCTAACACCGTCTGCGACCTGTCGCCGACACAGCCGAGACAGTCTTGACTATCATACTCACTTTGTCAAGATGTCCTAATAATGACTCAACAAAGACTTGATGAAGCAATATTAGGTCGGCGACGTGTCCGCGACGTGTCGCCGACACTACTAAGACATGCTAATTTGCATATTTGTCGTGACTAAACACCTAGGACTTTTGTCGGCACTGGCGTCGGGCATGTCCTAGGTACGTCTTGGCAAAAAGTCCTAGCTTGTCGGCCGTGTGTGATCCAGGCTTTAGGTAACCGTGCCAAGACCCCTTGGGACAACCTGTGACCATCTTTGCTTCCAGATTCACTCCCAGGTTTCTTCTTCTTTCTATCTTTCTCTGTGTTTTTCGCTGTTTGCTCAGGCAGGATAATATGTCTGAGCAAGTGTGTCAATGTTTCTGCAGAATGACACTTCAGCGAGGCAGCACTATAAAGCAGAGCATAAGCCTACACTACTACATGTGAGCGCCATTGTGATATGACCTGCTATGTGTTAAAACCTCATGCACCCACTCATTGTAAGACTTGATTATGCAGTTGAAACCACATTTCTTCATTGTTTCCGAGATATTCTTGTATTAAAATGCGTAAAGTGTGTAGTATATGATTTCATATTTGCCCATAATCTTGCAACAGTCATCTTTAGGGTTTTGGCTGATATTATAGCAGGAATGCATTTCCACAAAAGGTTGTAAGGTGTGTTTTAGTATTACCAAGACTCAACTCCAAATGCTTTTCTTTTTTTTTTCTCTTCAGGCCAGCAGTTCTTAGGGATGGAATTTGGGACCAGGTGAGGGTGGATCACGGAAGGGAATTTTTTCTCTGCCTCTACATGCAGGAAAGAAATGGGCACCTCCGAACCAACACTGCAAGGGCCCAATATATTCACTCTGAATCGATGAGGGTATGTTCTGCTGCCATCACATCTCATTTAACAAGTTATAAGATATGTGACATTCTAAGTGTGAGGCTAGTATTGGAAAAAGCTTCATAACACCTCCATTAAATGGCCCCAACCCACATAGGACTTAACACTGAACTGATTCCAAGTTACGTGTAGGTCAAACAGATTCTAAGGATAACAGTGCAGGTTAAATTCATCAAAATAGACCCAACAATGAATCACATGGTCATAGCAAACTTGCAAGCATCGGGAGAATTTGGCGATGCTTGTGAGCATGAAAATTTTGATGAGCCCACGCAGCCCTAAGCATAGTTTGCATAAATGCACTGCTGTTTTCTAAGCATGTCCGAGCAACTACAACCCTGCAGGGGCATGCCCTTTGGGTATGCAATAGGGGCCTTGCCATGCAGTTCCATGCCATACCGGTTCAAGAATGCATGACTCAATTCGGTCTGCAGCAAATCATACAATTGCTGGGGGCCGAACTGTAAAAAGTGCATAGACATGTGGTCATCAGCAACACGCTGATGCAAGTTATAAAGCAAATAGAACTGAATAAAATGATGTTTGAAACTGTCTTGAAAAGCACTTAGCGGTGTTCGGGCGTGGTCTCCCTATTTTCCACCCATTGGTTCGAGTGTTATTTTGGCATCATAATTTATTTCTTTTTTGAAAAAAATACCAGCTTTCGTTTGTATTGTGGGATATATATTGAACATATCCAGCTGGTTTTTCAAAATAAAGAAAAAGTGAATTTGCAAGCAGGTTTTGGATTGATTTATTTGTTGCTAAAGGAATTGAACATCAGTAGCAATCACTTCGCGAAGTTTTCACTTGAACCTTGCCCTGTTTGAATCACCACAAATCCAAAATGCAAGCTCGAAATCAAGTGAAAGTTCTATCACTGCAGAGAATTCCTTCAAAGTATTCCGTTGATGTGGTTTCTAGTGACAAATGTGTAGAAATTATACTCTAAAATATACGTGGAATGCTGGTTGGGAGTTTCAACATAGCATTTAGCATAGGGCATTCCGCAAAGTAGGAACAGGAAGTAGGTCATGCTGGATACCCATGAGCTTCTTTCCTATGATCAATGGCGGGTTTTGTGATTTCCCGCATTGTTTAGTCATTTTTATTAAATAAAAGCCACATGTTTTGGAATCCTTCATGTACAGATACTCTTCAATGGGATTATAGTGCTCATTGCCTAGCTTGATTAATCGAAAGAAGATACCAGGGATTTGTTTCTGCAGACATTCTTGGCAATATCGCCATGTTTGTCAATGACGTCAACGCATGCAATGAATGATACCACCAAGGCCAGGGTGTCTGGGTGTCATTTGGACACCCAAAGCCTTGGAAAAAACATACCAGGACACCTAAAATTCTGGGTAGGAAATTTCTAAATTATGCTTATTTCAAGCAATTCATCTTAAAGTTGCATTTCTATATGAATGCCAAGATACTGCTTAAGGGTTACATGCAGAGTTTTCATAGGTAAGTTGATATATGTGGTGTTATCATAATATCTTGCTGTCTGTATAGAAAACTAGGACACCCAAAATTTTCTGACTTGGCCATTTTGGACACCCATTTTCAAAATCCTGGCTAAGGCCCTGGGTACCACTGCCTTTTTGAGCTGTTCTCAATATACATATTTATTTTTTAAGAAAACAAAACCGCTGGATATAATCGATTGTATAGCAATCGATAGCTGGTACTTTTTGTGTCCCCAACTTTGGTGGAAGACACTGTGTTTCTGGTCATTCTGTGTGTTTAAATGTGTGTATGTCTGTACATATGTCACACTTCTTGTTCGGGCCATATCTTGCAAATCGAGCGTCGGATTTTAACCAAATTTGGTACACAAATACTGTATGTAACATAAATGTGCCTTTTTCATATTGCGTGACCTACGTACTTCAGAATGAGGCTCCGTTTTGTAAAAATCGTGATCGGCCTATATCTAGAGAACCGATCATCGCTTTTTGACAAGATTTGGTGTTTAACTACTTTATATGATAAAGATCTGCCATTTGCATGCGATGCACATCTTGACCTTATTTCAAAATGAAGTTCAGTTTTGTAAAAATCTTGTCTGGCCTATGTCTCAAGAACTGATTGTCGCTTTTTGATCAGATTTGGTTTATAACTACTTTATATGATAAAGATCTTCGTTTCGCATGTAACGTGCATTGTGACCTACTTATTTCAGAATGAGGCTCCGTTTTTTTAAAATCCTGGTCGTCCTATATCTCAAGAACCAATCGTCACTTTTTGACTAGATTTGGTGATACATTAGATGGTGATGATTTTTCTTATAGCAAAAGTGTTGGAAAATGTAAGGGTAAATGGAATTGTATGGCAAGCATTCAATGCAAATAATCACTATTTACGGATATCCGAAATTCATTTACGGATATCCAAAATGCATTTACAGATATCCGAAATTCATTTATGGATATCCGAAATTCATTTACGGATATCCGTAAATAATTTCGGATATCCGAAATTCATTTTCCAATATCCAAAAATCAGATGAATTTCGGATATCCGTAAATGAATTGCATCTGCAATAATTTCAGGTTGTCAAATAAATTGTAAATATAGATACAGTAGTATATTTTTGGAATTTATGAATTTAGTTGCAATAATATGGGTGTTGCAATAAACTCTTTAAGTTTGTTATTTTTAAATTGAATTTTTTTATGGTGTGTGGTACATTTACACTTTTACACATATCCTTTAGGTTTCAGTGTTTTTTCTGGTGCTGGTACTAATCTCCTAGGCTGTGTTTGACACTTTGCTTTTAGGCTAGCATAGGTGATTGGCCTTTTGATAGTTTTTGTGTTCAGAAACAGGTTTTTGTGTCAATATAGTACTATATTGGGAAATTTGTCTGAAAAATCTAGGGGCTCATAGCATACTTTAAACGCATATGACATGGGCCTACTTGGGAAGGACGAATCGTGGTCTTGCTGTGGTAGGTCCAGTTCCTGCCCAAGCCTGAGCAATTTTGGAATCACTTCTAAGCAGCAGGCTCATGTTTGAGCATTTTATTATTGATTGACACAGGCCCTAACCTGTATGTTGTGGAAATTAAATATCACCTCTCATTTTTCCATCCTGCCACTAGTTGGTCACATCTGAGGGAGTGGGTGATTAACCAGGTAGCAGGTCATACATTACACTATAAGATTTTGTTATAGTGAGCAAGTTTGGAATAATTTCTAAGCAGCAGGCTCATGTCTGAGCATTGTATTAATGATTGACACAGGCCCTAAATTGTATGTTGTGGAAATTAAATATCACCTCCCACTTTTCCATCCTGCCACCAGTTGGTCTCATCTGAGGGAGTGGGTGATTAACCAGGTAGCAGGTCATACATTACACTATAAGATTTTGTTTTAGTTTAAGTTGATCAACAATTTGACTACTGTCATTATGCACTTGTATTATGTTTTTCCTGTTTTCAGGTTAAGTAAATGATTGGTTTGTCTTGGGACACATTTCGATAAGAGTTTTGATGACGGTTGGGTGGTTAGTATGCTGTGGAGTTCACTAAACATCATGGGAAATGTTTAAAGATAATCTTAATCATTACTTCATACTTCTAAAGTGATCTCTAAAACCCGGGTTTGAGGGTGCTGCCGCCTGAGGGATTGTAGCGAAACTACCGCGCGCTGTCTCCGGTGTCATAGGTTACAAGACTCTAAAACCCGGTTGTGAGGGTGCTGCCGACTGTGGGAACGATGCGTAACTTCCGCACGTGGTTTCGGGTGTCAAAGGTTAACTCATGTCTCTTAGCAACGCCATGTAAATTGCGCGTGCGGAATCGGAGGTTATTGGTTGCAATTCAGTTAGCTGCGCTGCACGTCTCTTCGGTCATCTCCTGGGTTAGAAAAAATACTATTGTTAAAATGCATCCTAGTGTACAAGCGGACTCTTTAAACAAACAGTTTTTCGCTCTACTTATTAGTTACTAGCTTTGCAAGAGCTTGTGCAGTAAGTATATGGAGTCGAACAGCTATCTCATCGATGAGTAACCAGGTGAAGGCATCAGTGGTAGATCGGCGACCATGTGTACAAAATTTAAAATTGAAGTCGCGATGGCAGTGTCTGCTTTCTTCGATAGTATTGCAGAAATCCTACTTGAAGAAATGCATCAAGTGTCTGGCAAGCATTCGGATATTATATCCCGTATGAAGGAAGGCGGGAGTGCGGCTAGCGATATGGTCTAGTACCTGGGACACTGTGTTATAAGTGTGATTCAGGCCATGGCAGTGTGGACCATAATTGGTTTGGGGGCCGCTTCATTTTGGTGGACACTTATTATTTAATTTTGGGACGTAGGCAAGGACAGTGTGAACTATATATATGGTTTGAGGAACGCCATAACGGATATCCGTAAATGAATTTCGGATATCCGTAAATGAATTTTGGATATCTGTAAATGAATTTCGGATATCCATAAGTGAATTTCGGATATCCGTAAATGAATTTCGGATATCCGTAATTCAGCTAATTTTCCGATATCCATAGATGAATTTTGGATATCCGAAATGAATTTTGGATATCCGAAATTCATTTACGGATATCCGAAATTCCTCTGATTTTTGGATATTGGAAAATTGCTTCCTGCCTTCATTTACTAGAGAGTTCTATAAAAAGTAGTGCCACTTCCTGTTAAGATATATTCTAAAGATGAATGGTAGTTTTCAAGCAAGTTAACTTTGTTTTTCCTAATTATCTCAGCATGAATGATAATGTGGGAAGACTCTCTGAGTTCTTTAATGAAATACATCAGTTGATGAGCAATGATGGTACGTCAGAGGAGGTGCAACCGCGAATTTCAGATTAATGACATCATACCAATTTCTAAGCCAATAGAAACGTTGCTTACATAAAACAAAATAGTACCAAAAACAAGTTTATATTTTCATTTATTGACAAAAGAGAGTGATCAATTCTGGCCGTCTCAACTTTCATTGAAATAAATGATAATTTTAAAGGATCCTACATCCTACATCACACGTGGGGGAAAGTTAGGTCTGCATTCTAAACCACGTGTTTTCTACAATAATAAAATGATATGTATCTAGTCAATCTGTATATAAACGTGTATTAACCTTTTCATAACCCTAAAGCTAAGTCTATTTAGGAGGAAAGTAATTGAAAAATATATCAAAACAGTTATAAATAGATGACTTAACACCTTGAATATATGTGTGGCGTATTGATACTTTGAAAATGGAATTCATTCAAAAGGTGGAGCTGATGCAATGTTAAAATGATTTTTGGATATTGGAAATTCAGCTGATTTTCGGATATTCGTAAATGAATTTCGGATATCCGTAAATGAATTATGGATATCCGTAAATGAATTTTGGATATCCGTAAATGAATTTTGGATATCCGTAATTCAGCTGAATTTCAGATATCCGTAAATGAATTATGGATATCCATAAATGAATTTTGGGTATCCGTAAATGAATTTCGGATGTCCGTAAATGATTTTCGGATATCCGTAAATGAATTACTGATATCCAAAATTCAGCTGAATTTCGGATATCTATGGCAAGCATTCCATGCAAATAATCATTATTTACGGATATCTGAAATTCAGCTGAATTTTGGATATCCGTAATTCATTTACGGATATCGGAAAATCATTTACGGATATCCGAAATTCATTTATGGATATCAGAAATTCATTTACCGATATCCAAAATTCATTTATGGATATCCGAAATTCATTTACGGATATCCGAAATTCAGCTGAATTACGGATATCCAAAATTCAGCTGAATTACGGATATCCAAAATTCATTTACGGATACCGAAAATTCATTTATATTCGTGAATAGTGATTATTTGCATGGAAAACTTGCCATAGAATTGGTTAAATTTCAGATTTTTTCATTAACTGAGTTATTATTGCTATATGTGCACTACTTTGCACTGGGTTATTGTTGACATGGTTGGGACATATATGCCAGGAGGCGTATGTCTAGTTTGTAAAATGACTTTGTTTCATACTACTTTTCACTCCCAACACTAGCGCTGACTATGAATTCTCATATTTCCGACATGTAGAACACATTTTTAATTGATTAGATAATAAAGAAAATGAAATTTATTTGTGAAATTAATTACATATTAAAAATCTTTGGAGTGAATAGAATAAACAATGTTTCTTTTGTTTCATTTTATTTCTTGGCACCACACAAAACATCACTGATGATCGAAAAAATATGTAGGGGGAAAATGCATAAATTGGTGAAAACAATCATTCAGATTTTTTTCATGCAGCACTGTACTCAGTGACTACTAACAAATTCTGCATTCATTGAATAAAAATAAAGTTATGCAGGCATGTCCCTGCCATTCTAAGGAATGAAAAGCTGTTTTAGAAACAAGTTTTTATCTTTTATTTTAAGTTGATTTGTCAAGTTAAAGACAATGTGGGATGTGGATCTTTTGCATTTTTCTTTTTGAAATCACACATCAGAAAACAAATTTGCAACTATTCCTTTAAATTTCAGTGATAGTTTTATAATAAAAGTAAAGAAAACTCATATATTGCTCAGATCTTCATCTTCAGGACCTGATATTTTTAAAGTTTTGTAATGGGATGCAATGGGAGATTTCAGGATGACATCTTCCAGAGATGTATTCCAGACAGCACCATCATGTACTGCTGTCCAACCCTGCAGCAATGTTTAAAAATAACTAGTTGTCCAACAATGTTTCTGTCAAGACATATTCAGCAGGATCAGGGTTAATATAGGAATTGAGCCGGAGCCAGGCGGCTTAGTTTGAAAATAGTGTCAAGGTATAATTGGTGATGGTCTAAAGGCTGAGGCCGCAGGTCATAAGCCTTTAGACTGTCACCGATCATCCCGAGGCTCTATTTCAAAACTAAGCCAGCCTGATGGCTCAATGCCTATTATATCCACAAATCAATGCAATAGGAATTCTTTTTTATGCCTTTCTGATACCCAGGAGCTAGTAGGCAGAGTCAGGCCAGTGAGACAAGGTTGAGAAATAATGTCCAGATATCGTCACAGCAATGGGATATAATGGTGGACACACCCTTACCTAATGCTATTGAGAATACCTAACACTTTGTTGAATGTACATTGTAAAACACCTGGATCTCCAAGGAAATCTCAGCCACCTTTGGTATAGGATCAATTGAAGTGGGTACCATTGCAATAGGATTAACTATCTATCAAGGCAACGTAAACATTCATTCATTCTGAGCCACTCCAATTTAATTGGACTTACTAAAAAAAACTAAAAAAACTTAAGGTTTCTTTTCTTATGGAGTTTTACCACCCTCAAAATCGTACAATTGGTAGTCTAAGCTGAAGTACCACAAGACATCAAGAATTCATGTGGTTTTCTCTAATCTTCCACCATGTGTTACAGAATAGAAAGGGCTGAAATATGAGGCCTGAAATAAACAAACGTTTCAACTACCCAGTGAAGGAAGCTTTGGTCCAGCTGACTGACGAGGAGGAAATAGACCTGGGCGATCAGGTGACCAAGTACTGCACTTCTTCATTCTTGCTGCAGGTCAGCAAGATAGGAATGCAGCGCATATAAGTGCAAGCTTGGAATTCACATGTTGTAACAGGTAAGTGGAAACCATACGAAAATATGAAATTCAAACTAGGTTGCCTATGATTGTGGTTATAGAAACCTGCCCGCTTAAGCGAGTGGATAGGCCAGACTTGTGCTTTTTGATGAAATATAGAAAAGACATTTGGGAGTCGTGTTGCATTCCAAGAATGAATGAATGAATGAATGATTGCTTAAAGGCACATAGGCACACGAAGGTCATTTAGTGCCATAAAATCTTTGTAAAAAAAAGGTCCTTTGTTATTGTTGAAAACAATAACAAAGCAATAGATGAATAAAAATGATCACAAAACGATGAACAACTTCAAAATATAACTTCCATATAACAGGTTGTTTCAAAAGAAACTATAAATTCTTAAAAGGTTTAACAATCGGTAAATCAGGCCAATCTCATGTAAATACGATAAAATGCTGTCTGGAGGAGTATTTTCAAAGAGTTCCCTAAATATATTTACACTAAAATGTCTACTTAATGATTCAATAAAATCAACGCAATCAAATTAAATATGCTTGACAGTCAAATGACAGTCACACGCTATACATTGGGGAGGATCTTCCCCCTTCAGAAGAAAGCAGTGAGTCCAATGAGTGTGACCGATTCGAATTCTTGTTACTCTCCTCACGCCTAATGATTCTGGAATCTCCAGGCCAAAGACCCAACTGTGGATGAATCTCATGTAGTTTGTTGTTTACAGCCTTATCCCACTGAGACTGCCATTTCCGTTTTAAAAGGACATTGATGTGTTTTCTAAAATCACTATAAGGAATTGGAGCATTTGTGACTCTTTTCGAAAGACCAGCATTGGCAGCAGTGTCTGCCTTTCCATTCCCTATGATGCCAACATGACTGGGAATCCAGTAAAATAATATTCTTTTCTCCTGGTACTGTACTAGCCAATTGAGGCATTCCAATATGTAGAGGACAAGGGGATGTGTCCAGTCTTGGCCCGAAACGGCCTGTAGAGCAGACTTTGAATCTGAGAAAATGATGAAATTCCTTTCATCATCATCTGCCGTCTCAACCCTATCAAGAGCAAGGTACAGAGCGTGCAACTCCGCAGAGAATATAGAAGACTTGTCTGGAAGACGCTCAATGGAAGAATAATTATCAATGACTGCATGCTGCTGCAGCAGCCTTATCATCTGAAACAGAGCTATCAGTGTAGATGAAATCATAGTCTCGAAAGACATCCTTCACCTCATTATGCAAACTAGTTTCAGGAAATTCAAACTTTGCGATGATGTCAGGATCAAAATCCAACTCTTCCAATAATTCCTTAATACGAATACCAAAAGTTGGAATGACTCTTGGTTTTCTAGCAAAAAGGTCCACATATCGAGGGTTAAAAATAGTCTCGTAAACAGGGTTATTTGGGTTGGCAGCTATTTTAGTTGCAAATTGAAGAGCGAGCTTTTCTCTTCTGAAGCAAAGAGGGAGCTCATTCGCCTCAACACAAAGACTATGTGCAGGAGAGGTTCCAAAGGCTCCAAGAGAAGGCCTCAAACCCTGGTTTCGAATAGGATCCAGCAAAGAGATATAAGATTCACATGCTGCTCCGTAAATAAAACATCCCAGTAAACATGCCGATGGTAATCCAACCATTGGTGCGACGTTGGGCCAACGTACTAATGTCCGCCTGCCCCAACATCGGGCCAACGCTGGCAAATTCTAAAAATAGCATTTCTGTGATTATCCAGTTGCCAAAAATATGGTTGGCATGCCAACCGTTGACCAACATTGGCCCAATGTTGGAATGATGTTGGCATTATGTCCCCAACATTGGCCCGATGTTGGGGCAGGTGGACATTGGTACGTTGGCCCAACGTCGCACCAATGGTTGGCAGATGGTTGGCCCAAAATTGGCCCATCGGCGGCCCAACATTGGCATGTTTATGGGGATCCATAGTCTAGCTTCAAACAAACAAGAGCTCTATACAGTCGTAAAAGAACTATACGATCCCCACCCCAGTCGTTACTGGAAACAACACGCAACAAATTCAAAGCCTTGATACACTTTTTCTTCAGGCCTTTGATATGAGGGACAAATGTCAGTTTTGAATCGAGTAAAATGCCATCCCAAGTGGGGATCTGGATGAAGACCCCTCCTTCGACAAAAATGGAAACAGACAGTCTTTGATTGGGAGAATTTAAAACCATTACTATCAGCCGAATCTTTTATTCTATTTAGTGCCAGTGACTTGGGGCTAGGCGGTGTTTTTCACCGAAGACTCAGTTTTCCTCCACTTCTTACAACTTGCTAGTCACGAATTAGCCACAATTGGCATAAATGTGACGAAAAACAAAATTCAAATTATATTCTATTTAGATGAAGTTGGAGCTGCCTTTCTATAGCGTGCATGTGTTTTGATCAATATGAGACACCAAAGTCATCAACAAACAGAGACTTGTCAACACCATTCGCCCAGCGATCCTTAATGCAATTGGTGATGCTGACAATAAAAAAGGATGACAGATAAAATGCTCCCCTGGGGAACTCCCATTTCTTGATCATAAAAATGAATGAATGAATGAATGATTTCTTAAAGGCACATCGGCGCACAAAGGCCATTTAGTGCCATAAAAATTGTGTAAAACAATGGTCCTTTGTTATTGTTGAAAACAATAACAAAGCAATAGATGAATAAAAATGATCACAAAACAATGAACAACTTCAAAATATAATTTCCGCATAACAGGTTGTTTCAAAAGAAACTACAAAATCTTAAAAGGTTTTACAATCGGTAAAACAGACCAATCTCATGTAAATAAGATAAAATGCTGTCTGGGGGAACCTTTTCAAAGAGTTCCCTAAAGCTATTTACACTAAAATGTCTATTTCTAGATTCAATAAAATCAACACACTCAAATAAAATATGCTTGACAGTCAATTGACAATCACACGCTGTACATTGTGGAGGATCTTCCCCTTTTAAGAGGAAGCAGTGAGTCAAATGAGTGTGACCAATTCGGATTCTTGTTAAAACACTCTCCTCACGCCTAATGATTCGAGAACCTCCAGGCCAAAGACCCAGCTGTGGATGAATTGCATGTAGTTTGTTGTTTACAGCCTCATCCCACTGAGACTGCCATTTGCGTTTTAAAAGGACATTAATGTGTTTTTTAAAATCACCATAAGGAATGGGAACATCTGTGACTCTACTTGAAAGACCAGCCTTGGCAGCAGCATCTGCCTTTTCATTACCCCTAATGCCAACATGACTGGGAATCCAGTAAAATAAAATTCTTTTCTCTTGGTACTGTACTAGCCAATTGAGGCGTTCCAGTATGTAGAGGACAAGAGGATGTGTCCAGTCTTGGCCCGAAATGGCTTGAAGAGCAGACTTTGAATCAGAGAAAATAATAAAATTCCTTTCATCATCATCTGCCGTCTCCACCCTATCAAGAGCTAGATAGAGAGCACGCAACTCGGCAGAAAATATAGAGGACTTATCTGGAAGACGTTCAACGGAAGAATAATTATCAATGACTGCTGCTGCTGCAGCCTTGTCATCTGCAACAGAGCCATCAGTGTAGATGAAATCATAGTCTCGAAAGACATCCTTCACCTCATTGTGTATAAAAAGGGGTAAACGTCCCCTGAGGTCTATATCATGTAAAGTGTTCATAATTCTATATTTCCAAGTGGTGTCATGTGCCTTTTCAAGGTCAAAAAAGAAAGACACCACGTTCCCCATTTAAAAGTCCCTCTCTTACAAAAGTTGTTAATACAAGGTGAGCTTGTGTCACTTAAAGGAAAATTGGGGTAAAGTCTGAAATTCCATCTGTGCGTTAAGTGTGGATTTGTTTGGGCAGTTTTGCTTCATAGAGTAACACCGCTGAGAGGTGGCTAGCACATTCTGAGGGACATTGTTTTAGCTTGTAGGATGTAAAATGCAAATGTCACTGGGACCACTTTCTGTTCTCATTGAAATATCCTTGAAAAGGGCATTTTCTTGCCTTGTGAAGAACAACTCCATTGTATTAGGATACACCAAGAAAAAGGGGCTGTGGAGTAAGAGGCATGGTTCCACATGCCCAGGTGCATAGGCATCCAAGGGAGGGGTTGGGTGGCCTGCCCGCAGCCTCTTTAAATTTACAAACCTATGATCTGGTTTACAGGCCCAAAAATAGTTCTATTTGCCATGAGTATTAAGACACTATTGCTTTGGAATTGCAGGAAAATGAAATACGCTGCCAGTGCAACTGAACTCTATCGTAACTGGGTTTAAGTTACGCCTTTGGTCTTGTGTGGTGGAAATCCAAGCTTCAGCCACTGGTGTTTTAGCAAAAGCTTCGGACTTTGCTACGTTCCGCACTTAGTTCCACTGAACACCAGTGGCGGCAGTGGCCTCAGCTGCCATTATCCACCACCCAAGTGTTCAGGCGTAACTAAAACCCAATAGTTATCACTTCACAGGCAGAGCTATGCGCCAGCCTGATCCACAAGAGCAGACACTATGACATCAGGATGGCTGATTCGATCATCTTTGCCTTTGTAGTCTACTGACCCTATCATCGCTCCTGGGCAATCATAATTATTGGCTAGGTTGCGGTGATCATCCGAAGGAATTCCTTGCAAGCCTCGTGGCAATAAACAGAAGACATGTTTCAATAAAATATGTCCAAAAAAAAACACTTAAACACAATATTTACAAATCAACTTTGCACTCAGCTGGTTCCTTGACTCAATGTGTCTAGTTTTTTCAAGTGATTTATGCGAGTAATGCGCATGCTACATTTGGTCATCTGAAACTACGGACACATGAAGAGACTCTGCAATATGGCAAAAATGTGGAGGCAAGTCATGCTACTAGTAAGAAGAAGGATCCAGTGCCTGAGTTTGGGGTGAAAGGGTTATCACTTCTGTTTAGACTAAGAAATTTTGATGTAATAAGAGGTACTGCAATAGACTATATGCACTGCGATCTCCTTGGGATAGTCAAAAAAATTATGGAACTTTGGTTTGATGTCAGTCACAAGGACCAAGTCTGGTCTGTGCGTGGACAAATCAGCATGATAAATGAAAGGCTGAGTAACATTCATCCTCCTAATTTAAAGGAGACCACGTTCACTTGAACACCTTTCAAACTGGAAGGCTTTTGAATTCAGGTCTTTCCTTCTGTTCTATTCTGGTCCAGTTCTTTTCAATATTCTTCCATCTGAGTACTTCTCCCATTATATGCTTCTGGTCTATGCAATTTCAATACTCCTGCATAATTCAATGAGTGTTGTGGATATAAAAAGAGCAGGTTTAATGCTGAAGCAGTTTTGTATGGCAAGCAAATGCAAATGCAAATAATCACTATTTACGGATATCCGAAATTCAGCTGAATTTCGGATATCCGTAATTCATTTACGGATATCCGAAATTCATTTACGGATATCCGAAAATCAGCTGAATTTCCATTATCCAAAAATCATTTTAACATTGCATTAGCTCCACCTTTTTAGAGAATTCCGTCTTTAAAGTATCAATACGCCACACATATATTCAAGGTGTTAAGTCATCTTTATAACTATTTTGACATATTTTTCAATTACTTTCCTCCTAAATAGACTAAGCTTTAGGGTTATAAAAAGGTTAATACACGTTTATACACAAATTGACTAGATACATATCATTTTAATATTGTTGAAAACACGTGGTTTAGAATGCAGACCTAACTTTTCCCTACGTGTGATGTAGGATAAAACGAACATGAAGTAGTTCCCCATAAAAGATTGAATAATCATAGACTGTCCTTAAAAAATATCATAATATGTTAATGAAAGTTGAGACGACCAGAATTGATCACTCTCTTTTGTCAATAAATGAAAATATAAACTTGTTTTTGGTACTATTTTGTTTTATGTAAGCAACATTTCTATTGGCTTAGAAATGGGTTTGTCATTATTCTGAAATTCGCGGTTGCACCTCCTCTGAAATACCATCATTGCTCATCAACTGATGTATTTCATTTTAGAACTCAGAGAGTATTCCCACATCATCATTCATGCTGAAATAATTAGGAAAACCAATGTTAACTTGCTTGAAAACTACCATTCATCTTCAGAATATATCTTAACAGGAAGTGGAACTACTTTTTATAGAACTCTCTAGTAAATGAAGGCAGGAAGCAATTTTCCAATATCCAAAAATCAGAGGAATTTCGGATATCCGTAAATGAATTTCGGATATCCGTAAATGAATTTCGGATATCCAAAATTCATTTACTGATATCGAAAATTCATTTACGGATATTGGAAAATAAGCTGAATTACGGATATCCGAAATTCATTTATGGATATTTGAAATTCATTTTATATACGGATATCCTAAATTCATTTACGGATATCCTAAATTCATTTACGGATATCCAAAATTCATTTGATTTTTGGATATTGGAAAATGAATTTCGGATACCACATTGAGATGAATCAGAATTATTGCAGGGATTTTCAGACATAAAAGCTGCTTTCAATGCAAAAATGGAAATAATGTTGCAATCCAATCACATCGCATTAGATTTTCTGACAAATGAACTCGAGACTGCTTTATTTCGTGTCAGAGCTAATCAAAGGCAAGAATCTACAGAAACACCCGAATTACTAGTTGCTGCAGTTAGCTTCCCTCTTCCTGTGCCAGATTCCATGGAAAATTCAAGCTCTGTATCTGAAAATATCTGTATGCCTTCTCCTGCAAATATTAGCACTTACCCTGAAGAAGTAAAAGAAGTCCATATGCTTAGTGTTGGGAATCCCCTAGGCAATGATTTGGAAGAGAGATTGGTCTGTATGACGCCTGACCAGAAGTGAGTTTAGGATCTTCTAGTCAGCAAATGCCATTCACCTAAAATCTGTGTGTTTTAATTCGTGGTCCTGGAGGAGTTGGCAAGTCATTGCTCATATCAATCGTGTTTGAGAGGTTGCAGTTAGAAGGTATTGTTGTTGGGAATGATGTTGTGAAATTAGCTGCACCTACTGGCATTGCAGCTAGAAATATTAATGGAATAACATTACATTCACTATTGAGATTACCTTTTTCGCATGCTACAAATGTAGACGGTGCAAATATAGGTGAACGTGCCATGAGCATATTGAGAGAGCAATTTTCTAGTGTAAGATATCTTATAATTGATGAAGTTAGTATGGTTTCATCAGCAATGACCCCGTGTATGCAAATCTTCTAAATAGAGCTCGCCTTTGTCAAATCACTGATGAAGATAAAGATTTACTGAAGTGAAGACTAGGCTGGTAGATGCAAGTGCTCCCCCTTTTCAGAATGCTCTTCGTATTTTTCCAAAGATCAGAACGGTACGACAATTCAATGAGCAAAAATTGCAAGCATATGGTGGTAGAGTTTATGAAGTTGTTGCTCATCGTGAGTACACTAATAGGGAAATTAGTGCAAATACTGAGTTATTGCTGGCGCATATTCCAAAAGATGATCGGGATGCTGGTGGATTAAGCCATGTGCTTCAGTTGGCTGTCAACGCTAGAGTGTTTTTGTGCAGAAACATTTTAGCTTCTGAAGGATTAGTGAATGGGCAGTTAGGTACTGTTACTGGTTTCGACTTTGCATGTTATTCAAAAATTCCATCAGTTGTGTATGTCAAATTTGACAACCCTTTAGTGGGGGCTGTTTTGCAGTTGTCAACACTTGGGGGGTCCATCGCAATAGAGGTCATTCAGTATGCAGAACAAATTTTCCATTGCTGTTGTCATTTGCTCTAACTGTACACAAGCTACAAGCTTAAGGCTGCACTAAGGATATTGCCCTGATGGATTTAGGTGATGATATATTTATGGCAGAACAAAGTTATGTGGCATTGTCTAGGGTTACGCATCTGTCTGGATTGGCTTTGATACAGTTAGATTGTTCGAAAATATATGCTGATGAAAAGGTATTAGAAGAGAATAATACGTTGCGGGAAATTGCTTCTAGAAGCAAATGAGAAAGGGTCAGCAAAAGAGGGCATCTGAAATACAAGAAAACCAAAGAGCAGAATTTGTCAATCATGCATGGTCATGATGGTGGGTGTCTTGGTTGTATACCTTTTGAGAAGTATACAAAGCAAAAATCAGAATGTAATCTTTTCGTTGTTTGGTTTAACGCCCAGTTTCAAAATGGGGGGGTGTCAGGTGTCTTCCCCTCTACCAGTGAATAGTATGATCAAGTTATCTTGCACGTGACAACCAAAATACCCTCCATTAATGCTATGCATGATTACAAAATTCCTGCATTCTGGTTTTCTTAAAGTTTTGAAAAGAGCGAAGTGATCAATTTCATTTTTTTTTCTTGAGATGCCCTAATTCAGAGCTTAAGTGTTGTAAACCAGAAAGAAGGGTGTTTTGATACAGTTCGATACAGGTATTTTTTACGAAACGGTTCAATACCAGTATTTTTAAAATGGTACCGTATTCAAATGATACTTTCGATACAGGCCAGACCCCTAGTTGGTATGATAATCCTTTTGGGTTCAAATATTCTGATTGAAACCTTGCACGATTTTACAATTCTGACATTGCATCAATGACCATTGAAAATGCTAAAACCTTCCTGACTATTCTTCGAGGCTCGGTTTGGGTAGTATGAAAGTATTGAAGCATGTTTTTCAATATGAAATTGCTAATAAAAAAATGAGAGCATATCAACGTGGAAGTTTTTAGTAATGTCTCAGGTAAGACTTTTAATACATCAGCAGTTTTTGATAGTTCATTATGGGTCTAGAAAGGTTATTGCCAGTTGGCAACCTTATGATTGATTAAGATTGAATATACGACAGGCAGGGTTCATGATGAGGGATTGTCCAGACTATAATCACACCATGTTACTCAAAGGAGAGTAATGTCATGAGCAGCTTTGTGAAACTTATAACAGTATTCCTTTGAATAAGTGTCCAGGGTGCCAAAGTTTAGATTTATCTCGGAAACCTGGGGTAAGTTATCACTTGAAATACCACTCCCCCTCGGTGCACTGGAAGAACGATGATTTAATGTGGAAAACCTGATGGAATTGCCATCAATTTAGTTCCCCCCTCCCATCCCAAAAAAGGAAAAGTTCACCTCTTCTGGTGATGCTCCGCCTCAATCCAAGTTGAGGCTTTCTTCTTAGAAAATCTTCGATTCCACTGTGAAAAGTCAGAGATTCAAAGCCAAAAACAACATAGACGCCGCCATATTGGAATCCCACTGTGCTCTTCTTCTTGCTCACTAGACTGGTTTCCGTCCCCACAAATATAGGTGGCTTCCCTATATGAAGCGAAGCGACCTCTAGTGAGCGAGAGAGCAGTGTATTGTGGGATTTCAATATGGGGGCGTCCATGTTGTTTTTGGCTGCTAATTTCCTGTGACTTTTCACAGCAGAATCAAAGCATTTGTAAGAAGAAAGCCTCAACCGGGAGTGAAGCAGGGCATCGCCAGAAGCAGTGAGTTGTGTTTACTTGTTTTGGATTGGATGGGGGGGGGGACCTAAATTAACCCTGGTACTGCTAGGTCAGTACCTGTACGGACTTTGAAAAGCTGTCCTGTGCCACCAGGTCAGTACAGGTATGGACCTAACCAGATATTGAATAGAGGGTGTTAGTTTAGAGAAGGGTGGTTCATTATTTTGATAATATCATGAAAATGGCACTTTTTGTGAAGATAAGTGCCTATTCAATGCAAATAATGTGAAGTTTCATAGAAAAGGGGGGTTCGTACGAACCCATCAACCCCCCCCCCCCCCCCCTGGATCCGACACTGGTATATGTGCTAGTTTCAGTGGACATATCCCACCTAGGTATGGTATAGCAGGACAAGGGTTAATAGCCATTTGATTGTGTATTCCACATCAAATTATCGCCAGACAACAGCGTCCCAATTTTTCGAGCATTCTGATACATGGGTTCCATGTCCTAGAAAAGGGGGGGGGGGGCGATCATTTGAGTAGGCGTGCTCTTCCCCCCAAAAAAGCTATAAAGACAATGTGACCATTACTGAGTCCGGTTGGCTGTCATAAATATCTATTTTGACCGGTGAGCAAGGCTACACCAACATAACTGACATATTGCAGTAGAAACAAGATATAATTGAAGTAGTGTTTCTATTGATATTACATGCTTAACTCAAAATCACTCCACCCATACAAAATTCCAATGTTTTCTATGTAAATGGTTAAATTTATGCCAGAGCTGTCATCGTTTCTAGGAAGCACAATATATTCTTATGGTCCCCGTTTCCGCAATGCTCAGTACATATTGCAAATGTCGATTTTATCTTTACAGGATGAACATAGAAATAGCCCTGGAGGCAGGAGAGGACGCAAATGTTTCTATCAAGGTGAATGTGATAAAGAAAATCACAGCTGCTGTCCCATACCAACAAGTATGGAACTGTCAAATATTACTTCATCATCATTGTTGCATATTTTGTGTGTACTAATGAAAACAGTTACATAATGAACCATGATCCTTTTTGCACATATTTTTGATATATCTATCCATTTATATAAATATATATATATATATATATATATATATACTGTATACCGTGTTATTTTGCGGCAGTTTAATTAATGCGTACTTTACGCACTCATGGAGTCCGCATATATCAAACTGCACACTATGGATTGGACAATATGTTATTTATCAACAACTATTATTTGGATATTGGATCCCTTGTACGCTTCAACACACTTAGTATATATGATATAGCTTGTCATTCAACATACAGACCCTTTGCGGCCTCTGCTGGTACTATGTTTAATTACGATGCACACTCGAGTATGATTGAACATGCCGGTAACCACTAATCAGAGTTACTGATTGCAACCAGGATAACTGATTGTAACTAGTTCGCGGCTGGTGACGAAATAAATATTGCACTTGCCTATAACACTGGCAGCATCTGGCATCCTCAAGGGGCTGGCCAGCCAGAGTATAGCAGCACCACCCTTCCCACAAGCCGGGTAGGTTGCATACCCTTGGCCGCCTCATAGAGCTTGAGCTGGAGGTTATCAATGCGCAATAATTAAACTGCGCATCCAAGGCAGTTATCTGCTGAGTGCATTACTTTATGTGCGCAATATTAACACGGTATACAGTATATATATATATATATATATATATATATATATATATATATATATATATATATATATATAAATATATATATATATATATATATATATATATATATATATATATATATATATATATATATATATATATACAATGAATGAATGAATGACTGCTTGAAGGCACATCGGCACACAAAGGCCATTTAGTTCCATAAAAACTGTGTAAAACAATGGTCCTTTGTTATTGTTTAAAAAAAAGCAATAAATAGGTAAAAATATTCACAAAACAATGAACCGTATTAGACTATAAGTGGTGTATACAAAGGTGATTCAAAAGAAACTAAAATCTTAAAATATTTTATAATCTGTAAAACAGACCAATCTCATGTAAATAAGATAAAATGCTGTCTGGAGGAACCTTTTTTAAAGAGTTCCTTAAAGGTATCTACATTAAAATGTCTATTTCTGGACTCAATAAAATCGACACAATCAAATAAAATATGTTTGACAGTCAATTGACAATCACAGGCTATACATTGTGGAGGATCTTCCCCTTTCAAAAGGAAGCAGTGAGTCAAATGAGTGTGACCAATTCGAACTATTGCTAAAACACTCTCCTCACGCCTAATGATTTGAGAACCTCCAGGCCAAAGACCCAGCTGAGGATGAATCGCATGCAGTTTGTTGTTTGCTTCCTCATTCCACTGAGACTGCCATTTGCGTTTTAAACGGATATTGGTGTGTTTTTTAAAATCACCATAAGGAATGGGAACATTTGTGACTCTTCTTAAAAGACCAGCTTTGGCAGCAGTGTCTGACCTTTTATTACCTATGATGCCAACATGACTGGGAATCCAGTAAAATAATATTATTTTCTCTTGGTACTTTATTAGCCATTTGAGACTTTCCAGTATGTAGAGGACAAGAGGATGTGACCAGTCTTGGCCCGAAATGGCTAGAAGAGCAGACTTTGAATCTGAGAAAATGATAAATTCCCTTTCATCATCATCTGCGGTCTCAATCGTATCAAGATCAAGGTACAGAGCGTGCAACTCTGCAGAGAATATAGAAGACTTGTCAGGAAGACGTTCAATGGAAGAATAATTATCAATGACTGGTGCTGCTGCAGCCTTGTCATCTGAAACAGAGCCATCAGTGTAGATGAAATCATAATCTCGAAAGACCTCATTATGTAGGCTCAAGTACTTCGAAGGATCCGTTTTATCCTTCTTGGCATACGAAAGAGTGAGTTGACCATAGCAGTTGGATATGTCCATGGAGAAGTTTCAGGAAATTCAAACTTTGCGATGATGTCCGGATCAAAATCCAATTCTTCCAATGACTCCTTAACATGCATACCAAAGGTTGGAATGACTCTTGGTTTTCTACCTAAAAGGTCCACATACCGAGGGTTAAAAATAGTTTCATAAACTGGGTTATTTGGGTTGGCAGCTATTTTTGTTGCAAATTGAAAAACAAGCTTTTCTCTTCTGAGGTAAAGGAGCTCATTCCTCAACACAAAGACTATGTAGAGGAGAGGTTCTAAAGGCTCCTAGAGCAAGCCTCAAACCCTGGTTTTAAATAGGATCAAGCAAAGTGATATAAGATTTACAAGCTGCTCCATAAATAAAACATCCATAGTCTAGCTTTGAACGAACAGGGCCTCTATACAGTCTTAAAAGAACTGTACGATCCAGTCAGTGTTGGAAACTACTCTCAACAAATCAAATTCAAAGCCTTCTCACACTTTTTCTTCAGGCCCTTGAAATGAGGGACAAATGTCAAGGAACTCTGTTTCCCTTTTTACATGAATGGGGTTATTAAAAAGAACTAGATAGGGAATGAATAAATGAATGAATGATTGCTTAAAGGCACGTCGGCGCACAAAGGCCACTTAGTGCCATAAAAATTGTGTAAAACAATGGTCCTTTGTTATTGTTGAAAACAATAACAAAGCAATAGATGAATAAAAATGATCACAAAACAATGAACAACTTCAAAATATAATTTCCGTATAACAGGTTGTTTCAAAAGAAACCATAAATTCTTAAAAGGTTTTACAATCGGTAAAACAGACCAATCTCATGTAAATAAGATAAAATGCTGTCTGGAGGAACCTTTTCAAAGAGTTCCTTGAAGGTATCTACATTAAAATGTCTATTTCTGGACTCAATAAAATCGACACACTCAAATAAAATATGTTTGATAGTCAATTCACCGTCACACGCTATACATTGTGGAGGATCTTCCCCTTTCAAAAGGAAGCAGTGAGTCAAATGAGTGTGACCAATTCGAATTCTTGCTAAAACACTCTCCTCACGTCTAATGATTCGAGAACCTCCAGGCCAAAGACCCAGCTGAGGATGAATCTCATGTAGTTTGTTGTTTGCTGTCCATCCCACTGAGACTGCCATTTGCGTTTTAAAAGGATATTGATGTGCTTTTTAAAATCACCATAAGGAATGGGAACATTTGTGACTCTTTTAGAAAGACCAGCTTTGGCAGCAGTATCTGCCTTTTCATTTCCTTAGATGCCAACGTGACTGGGAATCCAGTAAAATAAAATTCTTTTATCTTGGTACTGTACTAGCCAGTTGAGGCGTTCCAGTAGGTAAAGGACAAGAGGATGTGTCCAGTCTTGGCCCGAAATGGCCTGAAGAGCAGACTTTGAATCTGAGAAAATAATAAAATTCCTGTCATCATCACCTGCCATCTCAACCCGATCAAGAGCAATGAATGAATGAATGATTGCTTAAAGGCACATCGGCACACAAAGGCCATTTAGTGCCATAAAATTTGTATAAAACAATGGTCCTTTGTTATTGTTGAAAACAATAACAATGAATGAATGAATGAATGATTTCTTAAAGGCACATCGGCGCACAAAGGCCATTTAGTGCCATAAAAATTGTGTAAAACAATGGTCCTTTGTTATTGTTGAAAACAATAACAAAGCAATAGATGAATAAAAATGATCACAAAACAATGATCAACTTCAAAATATAATTTCCGTATAACAGGTTGTTTCAAAAGAAACTACTACTTCTTAAAAGGTTTTACAATCGGTAAAACAGACCAATCTCATGTAAATAAGATAAAATGCTATCTGGGAGAACCTTTTCAAAGAGTTCCCTAAAGCTATTTACACTAAAATGTCTATTTCTAGATTCAATAAAATCAACACACTCAAATAAAATATGCTTGACAGTCAATTGACAATCACACGCTGTACATTGTGGAGGATCTTCCCCTTTTAAAAGGAAGCAGTGAGTCAAAT
The DNA here is from genome assembly GCA_963942565.1 of Maea johnstoni. Lineage (NCBI taxonomy): Eukaryota > Metazoa > Annelida > Polychaeta > Spionida > Magelonidae > Maea > Maea johnstoni. The sequence goes on from OZ012701.1 coordinate 3,020,188, forward strand.
GAGTGTGACCAATTCGAATTCTTGCCAAAACACTCTCTTCACGCCTAATGATTCTAGAACCTCCAGGCCAAAGACCCAGCTGTGGATGAATCTCATGTAGTTTGTTGTTTACAGTCTCATCCCACTGAGACTGCCATTTGCGTTTTAAAAGAACATTGATGTGTTTTTTAAAATCACCATAAGGAATTGGAACATTTGTGACTCTTCCCGAAAGACCAGCCTTGGCAGCAGCATCTGCCTTTTCATTACCCCTAATGCCAACATGACTGGGAATCCAGTAAAATAAAATTCTTTTCTCTTGGTAGTGTACTAGCCAATTGAGGCGTTCCAGTATGTAGAGGACAAGAGGATGTGTCCAGTCTTGGCCCGAAATGGCCTGAAGAGCAGACTTTGAATCTGAGAAAATGATAAAATTCCTTTCGTCATCATCTGCCGTCTCCACCCTATCAAGAGCTAGATAGAGAGCATGCAACTCAGCAGAAAATATAGAGGACTTATCTGGAAGACGTTCAATGGAAGAATAATTATCAATGACTGCTGCTGCTGCAGCCTTGTCATCTGCAACAGAGCCATCAGTGTAGATGAAATCATAGTCTCGAAAGACATCCTTCACCTCATTGTGCAAACTTATGTACTGAGAAGGATCCGTTTGATCCTTCTTGGCATACGAAAGAGTGAGGTCGACCATAGCAGTTGGATATGTCCATGGAGGAGTTTCAGGAAATTCAAATTTTGCGATGATGTCAGGATTAAAATCTAACTCTTCCAATGATTCCTTAATACGAATACCAAAAGTTGGAATGACTCTTGGTTTTCTAGCAAAAAGGTCCACATATCGAGGGTTAAAAATAGTTTCGTAAACAGGGTTATTTGGGTTGGCAGCTATTTTAGTTGCAAATTGTAGAGCAAGCTTTTCTCTCCTAAGGCGAAGAGGGAGCTCATTCGCCTCAACACAAAGACTATCTGCAGGAGAGGTTCTAAAGGCTCCAAGACAAAGCCTCAAACCTTGATTTTGAATAGGATCCAGCAAAGAGATATAAGATTTACATGCTGCTCCGTAGATAAAACATCCATAGTCTAGCTTTGAACGAACAAGGGCCCTATATAGTCGTAAAAGAACTATACGATCCCCACCCCAGTCGGTACTGGAAACAACACGCAACAAATTCAAAGCCTTGATACACTTTTTCTTCAGGCCCTTGATATGAGGGACAAATGTCAATTTTGAATCGAGTAAAATGCCAAGGAACTTTGTTTCCTTCTTTACAGGAATGGGGTTATCATAAAGGACCAAGTAGGGATCTGGATGAAGACCCCTCCTTCGACAAAAATGGACACAGACAGTCTTTGATTGGGAGAATTTAAAACCATTATTATCAGCCCAATCTTCTATTCTATTTAGATGAAGTTGTAGCTGCCTTTCTATAGCGTGCATATGTTTTGATCGATATGAGACACCAAAGTCATCCACAAATAAAGACTTGTCAACACCATTTCTTATACAGCTGGTGATGCTGTTGATTTTGACTATAAAAAGGGTGACAGATAAAATGCTCCCCTGAGGAACTCCCATTTCTTGATCATAAAAGTCAGAGAGGGATGTCCCCACTCTGACTCGAAATTTCCTCTCAGATAAAAAGTTTTGTATAAAAAGGGGTAAACGTCCCCTGAGGTCCATATCATGTAAATTTTTCATAATGCCATATTTCTAAGTGGTGTCATATGCCTTTTCAAGGTCAAAAAAGACAGACACCACATGTTCCCCATTTAAAAATCCCTCTCTTACAAATGTCTCAAATCGCACAAGATGATCCATTGTGCTTCGCGTTTTCCGGAAGCCACTTTGGGCTTCCGTGATAAGTGAAGAAGATTCAAGATACCAAACAAGACGATCGTTTATCATTCGTTCCATGGTCTTACAGACACAACTGGTCAAAGCTATTGGGCGGTAATTATTAGGATCTTTGGAGTCTTTTCCTGGTTTGGCAATGGGTATGATAGTGGCTTCTCTCCAGGAAGGTGGAAACTCTCCAGTTTCCCAAATATTATTAAAAACTTTTAAAAGGCACTGGAGAGAAGCTTGAGGAAGATGCTTCAAAATCTGATAATGTATTTGGTCAGGGCCAGGAGCTGTGTCATGGGCTTTACCAAGCGCAGTCCTGAGCTCATCCATTGAAAAGGGTTGATTATATGGTTCGGTATTGTCAGATTGGAATATAAGGGGACGTCTCTCTTGTCTATTTTTGATGCGTTGGAACTTAGAAGAATAATGTGCAGAGGAGGAATTGAAGGATATTGCCTCCCCAATGGTATTGGCAATATCCCTTGGTTGTGTTATTTTTTTGCCATTCTTCTCAATATGTTTTACAGACGGACTGCCCCCCTTACCCTTGATTTTACGGACCATGTCCCAGCATTTCTTCATAGACGTTCTGGCATTTAATTTCGATACATATTCGTGCCAACTTTTCTTTTTGTTGGCACGAATGACCTGTCTTGCTTTAGCACTCTTTATACGATATAGTTGTAAATTTGCATTTGTTGGAGATCTCTTAAAAACTCTAAGAGATCTCTTTCGTTCTAAAATAGCTTCCTTACACTCATCAGAAAACCATGGCTTCTGTGGCTTCGTCGGGTTGGGATTTGATTTTGGGATTGTTTCATTGGCAATCTCACAAAGCTGGTCAATAAATGTTTCCAGCTGGAGACCTCCATCGAGATCATCTTGAGGAAAGGCCTCCAAACACAGGTCTTTGAAAAGATTCCAATCAGCTTTGTGAAACTGCCACTTTGGTGGTCTGTCATCTGGAGGATGACCTCTCCGTTGGGCTACCACCTTGTCGTGGTGGAGAGGCTTGTGTGCCTTTAGGATCCTGAGAGCTATGCTGGTTGGGATTTCTAATCCCTGGTAGGTTCAACCATACCAGATAGGTCGATGGGGAGAGGTCAGACTAAGATGTAGTCCCCGTACCTCCCGGTTGGAGGCAGCTTGTTTGCCGTGGGCTGCGGCCTGTGAAATTGGAAGACGGGATCCTGGTGGTTGAGGGGTGATGGATCTACGGATCTATTATCTCCAACACGCCACTTTGGCCCTTATTTCATCTAGACAGGCGGTCTGATTTGGCTCGGTCTAGATCAATCGGCTGGTAATGCCATGCCCTAGGGAGAGGTTGACGTGGTCGTTCAACTTAGCCGTTGTTAATGACCATCTTGATCTCTTCCTAGAAGGCGATTGCTCATGGGCCAATCAGGGTTTGTACATGTCTTTTTATTTGTATAAATTGTGAGTATATCCAGTGTGTATCCCTGTTTACATGTGCGCTGATGGCACTGCCCCGCACCTCTGTATACCCCTTGTTGGAGTCGAAGTAAGGCTGGGGACCACAGCGGACGAACAATACATCTCTCATATGGCTTCATCAAAAACCCAAAAAAGAACATTAGAAGATTATCTATCCGATGATGACAATACCACAACAAAGAACTTCTGGCCACACTTTTTAGTGATCCAGCCCGCATCTCCAGAAAAACCACTCACCTCTTTATCTCCCTTTGCCATTGCCAAAAGCATCCAAGGCTTAGCAGGTACACCAAAACAAGTGAAACATCTCAGATCAGGCGATATCTTGGTGGAGGTTGAAAAGGAATCTCATTACAAAAATCTTATAAAGACGTCAATGCTAGTCAATGTTCCAGTTAAAATATCCCCCCATAGGACACTGAATACCATCAAGGGTGTCATCCGGTGCAGCGAACTGAAGTTTACTCCCGTGGAAGACATAGTTGACAATCTTAAAGAGCAAGGTGTTAGTGAGGCACAGAAAATTATAATCACAAAAGATGGAAACAAAATTACAACTGCAACCATCATCCTCACTTTCCATGGGAGTACAGTTCCTTCCGAAATCAATGTAGGCTTTTTGAAAGTTAACGTTTCCCCATTCATCCCCAACCCTCTGAGATGTTTCGGTTGCCAACAGTTTGGACATCACAAAAACACTTGCAAAAATCCCTCCAAATGCCCAAAATGCTCCATGGATGACCATGGAGATACTCCTTGTGATCATCCCATAAAATGTGTCAACTGTTCTGGTGATCATCCCGCATACAGTAGAACCTGCTCTAAATGGATTTTTGAGAAGGAGGTTCAATCTGTTAAATGTAAACAGCAAGTGCCTTTTCCAGAAGCTAGGAAAATAGTTCAAAATAAATCCAGCACTGAAAAGAAATCCTATGCTCGGGCAGCAACAGTTGACAAACCTCAGTTCACATCCATTCAGACCCAAACCGACATCACCTGGCCAATCAATGCAACAGACTTCACACTTCTTCCTACACCTGAAAAACACATCACTCCAACTCCATCTCATGCAACAATGTCCACACAAACAGTAAATGAACCATCACAACAACCTTCAAATATCATTGAACCTACCACCGCAAAAGCAAAAATCCCTCCAAAGCCATCACAAAATAATAAATCGTATACACGCAAACCCATCACTGCCCCTCAGGGTGGCAGTCAGGAGCCTAGGAGAAATTCCTTAGGCTCCAGACCATCCAAAGGTTCATCTGATCCTCTCTCTCAAATCCGCAGAGAGAGGTCATTTGAAACAATGGACTGTGAGGATGTACCAAAGCCACACCAACCAAAGGCGAGAGTACACCTCATACCATCAAAATGACACTTTTATTGATTTTATCCAACATATCTCTTTCCTTTCTCCTTTTTCTCACCATGGCTAGTGGCTTTATTATTCAGTGGAACTGTCGAGGACTTGCAGCAAACCGGCAGGAACTTGAACTATTAGCTCAAAAATATAATGCTCCTGTCATTTGTCTCCAAGAGACAAACCTCAAAGATGATCAAATGACTTTAAAAGGTTATGTTGCTCACCATAAATCTGGAAGAATAGATGATATGGATAGGGCACATGGTGGTGTCTCAATATTTATCAAAAGCAATCTACCTCAGAGTGTTGTAGATGTGACCTCACCTTTGCAAGCGATTGTTGTAAAGGTGACTCTCCACACTACAATTACCTTCTGCAATCTTTATATTCCTCCTAGCACTGCACTTCATCTCCGTGACCTTACACACTTAGAAAGCCAATTACCTAAGCCATTTATGATTGTTGGGGATTTTAATTCTCACAATTATTTGTGGGGAGGGAATAAATCTGACGCAAAGGGTAAGGTCATGGAGACATTCATGACTAGAGGTAATATCTGCCTCTTTAATGATGACACCCCGACTTATCTGCATCCAGCAACTGGTTCTCTTACATCAATAGATCTCACTATGTGCTCTCCTTCACTTTTCATGGATTTTACATGGAGGGTGGAGGAAGATCTTCATGGTAGTGACCATTTTCCTATCATCTTAAAGAGTCATTTTCATCCTCCAGACGACAGACCACCAAAGTGGCAGTTTCACAAAGCTGATTGGAATCTTTTTAAAGACCTGTGTTTGGAGGCCTTTCCTCAAGATGATTTTGATGGAGGTCTCCAGCTGGAAACATTTATTGACAAGCTTTGTGAAATTGCCAACGAAACAATCCCAAAATCAAATCCCAACCCCAAGAAGCCACAGAAGCCATGGTTCTCTTATGAGTGTAAGGAAGCTATTTTAGAACGAAAGAGATCTCTTAGAGTTTTTAAGAGATCTCCAACAAATGCAAATTTACAACTATATCGTATAAAGAGTGCTAAAGCAAGACAGGTCATTCGTGCCAACAAAAAGAAAAGTTGGCACGAATATGTGTCCAAACTAAATGCCAGAACATCTATGAAGAAATGCTGGGACATGGTCCGTAAGATTAAGGGCAAGGGGGGCGGTCCATCCGTAAAACATATTGAAAAGAATGGCCAAAAAATAACACAACCAAGGGATATTGCCGATACCATTGGGGAGGCAATATCCTTCAATTCATCCTCTGCATATTATTCTCCTAAATTCCAACGTATCAAAAATAGACAAGAGAGACACCCCCTTATATTCCAATCTGACAATACCGAATCATATAATCAACCCTTTTCAATAGATGAGCTCAGGACTGCGCTTGGCAAAGCCCATGACACAGCTCCTGGCCCTGACCAAATACATTATCAGATTTTGAAGCATCTTCCTCAAGCTTCTCTCCAGTGCCTTTTAAAGGTTTTTAATAATATTTGGGAAACTGGAGAGTTTCCACCTTCCTGGAGAGAAGCCACTATCATACCCATTGCCAAACCAGGAAAAGACTCCAAAGATCCTAATAATTACCGCCCAATAGCTTTGACCAGTTGTGTCTGTAAGACCATGGAACGAATGATAAACGATCGTCTCGTTTGGTATCTTGAATCTTCTTCACTTATCACGGAAGCCCAAAGTGGCTTCCGGAAAACAAGAAGCACAATGGATCACCTTGTGCGCTTTGAAACCTTTGTGAGAGAGGGATTTTTAAAAGGAGAACATGTGGTGTCTGTCTTTTTTGACCTAGAAAAGGCATATGACACCACTTGGAAATATGGAATTATGAAGGATTTACATAGTATGGACCTCAGGGGACGTTTGCCCCTTTTTATTAAAAACTTTTTATCTGAAAGGAAATTTCGAGTCCGAGTAGGGACATCCCTCTCTGACTTTTATGATCAAGAAATGGGAGTTCCTCAGGGTAGCATTTTATCTGTCACCCTTTTTATTGTCAAAATCAACAGCATCACCAGCTGTATAAGAAATGGTGTTGACAAGTCTCTATTTGTGGATGACTTTGGTGTCTCATATCGATCAAAACATATGCACGCTATAGAAAGGCAGCTCCAACTTCATCTAAATAGAATAGAAGATTGGGCTGACAATAATGGTTTTAAATTCTCCCAATCAAAGACTGTTTGTGTCCATTTTTGTCGAAGGAGGGGTCTTCATCCAGATCCCTACTTGTTGCTTTATGATAACCCCATTCCTGTAAAGAAGGAAACAAAGTTCCTTGGCATTTTACTCGATTCAAAATTGACATTTGTCCCTCATATCAAGGGCCTGAAGAAAAAGTGTATCAAGGCTTTGAATTTGTTGCGTGTTGTTTCCAGTACCGACTGGGGTGGGGATCGTATAGTTCTTTTACGACTATATAGGGCCCTTGTTCGTTCAAAGCTAGACTATGGATGTTTTATCTATGGAGCAGCATGTAAATCTTATATTTCTTTGCTGGATCCTATTCAAAATCAAGGTTTGAGGCTTTGTCTTGGAGCCTTTAGAACCTCTCCTGCAGATAGTCTTTGTGTTGAGGCGAATGAGCTCCCTCTTCGCCTTAGAAGAGAAAAGCTTGCTCTACAATTTGCAACTAAAATAGCTGCCAACCCAAATAACCCTGTGCATGATACTATCTTTAACCCTTGGTATGTGGAACTTTTCGGTAGAAAACCAAGAGTCATTCCAACTTTTGGTATTCGTATTAAGGAATCATTGGAAGAATTGGATTTTGATCCTGACATCATCGCAAAGTTTGAATTTCCTGAAACTCCTCCATGGACATATCCAACTGCTATGGTCGACCTCACTCTTTCGTATGCCAAGAAGGATCAAACGGATCCTTCTCAGTACATAAGTTTGCACAATGAGGTGAAGGATGTCTTTAAAGACTATGATTTCATCTACACTGATGGCTCTGTTGCAGATGACAAGGCTGCAGCAGCAGCAGTCATTGATAATTATTCTTCCATTGAACGTCTTCCAGATAAGTCCTCTATATTTTCTGCCGAGTTGCATGCTCTCTATCTAGCTCTTGATAGGGTGGAGACGGCAGATGATGATGAAAGGAATTTTATTATTTTCTCTGATTCAAAGTCTGCTCTTCAGGCCATTTCGGGCCAAGGCTGGACACATCCTCTTGTCCTCTACATACTTGAACGCCTCAATTGGCTAGTAAACTACCAAGAGAAAAGAATTTTATTTTACTGGATTCCCAGTCATGTTGGCATTAGGGGTAATGAAAAGGCAGATGCTGCTGCCAAGGCTGGTCTTTCAAGAAGAGTCACAGATGTTCCAATTCCTTATGGTGATTTTAAAAAACACATCAATGTCCTTTTAAAACGCAAATGGCAGTCTCAGTGGGATGAGGCTGTAAACAACAAACTACATGCAATTCATCCACAGCTGGGTCTTTGGCCTGGAGGTTCTCGAATCATTAGGCGTGAGGAGAGTGTTTTAACAAGAATCCGAATTGGTCACACTCATTTGACTCACTGCTTCCTTTTAAAAGGGGAAGATCCTCCACAATGTACAGCGTGTGATTGTCAATTGACTGTCAAGCATATTTTATTTGAGTGTGTTGATTTTATTGAATCCAGAAATAGACATTTTAGTGTAAATAGCTTTAGGGAACTCTTTGAAAAGGTTCCTCCAGACAGCATTTTATCTTATTTACATGAGATTGGTCTGTTTTACCGCTTGTAAAACTTTTTAAGAATTTATAGTTTCTTTTGAAACAACCTGTTATACGGAAATTATATTTTGAAATTGTTCATTATTTTGTGATCATTTTTATTCATCCATTGCTTTGTTATTGTTTTCAACAATAACAAAGGACCATTGTTTTATACAAATCTTATGGCACTAAATAGCCTTTGTGTGCCGATGTGCCTTTAAGCAATCATTCATTCATTCATTCATTCATCTGGAGGATGATAATGACTCTTTAAGATGATAGGAAAATGGTCACTACCATGAAGATCTTCCTCCACCCTCCATGTAAAATCCATGAAAAGTGAAGGAGAGCACATAGTGAGATCTATTGATGTAAAAGAACCAGTTGCTGGATGCAGATAAGTCGGGGTGTCATCATTAAAGAGGCAGATATTACTTCTAGTCATGAATGTCTCCATGACCTTACCCTTTGCGTCAGATTTATTCCCTCCCCACAAATAATTGTGAGAATTAAAATCCCCAACAATCATAAATGGCTTAGGTAATTGGCTTTCTAAGTGTGTAAGGTCACGGAGATGAAGTGCAGTGCTAGGGGGAATATAAAGATTGCAGAAGGTAATTGTAGTGTGGAGAGTCACCTTTACAACAATCGCTTGCAAAGGTGAGGTCACATCTACAACACTCTGAGGTAGATTGCTTTTGATAAATATTGAGACACCACCTTGTGCCCTATCCATATCATCTATTCTTCCAGATTTATGGTGAGCAACATAACCTTTTAAAGTCATTTGATCATCTTTGAGGTTTGTCTCTTGGAGACAAATGACAGGAGCATTATATTTTTGAGCTAATAGTTCAAGTTCCTGCCGGTTTGCTGCAAGTCCTCGACAGTTCCACTGAATAATAAAGCCACTAGCCATGGTGAGAAAAAGGAGAAAGGAAAGAGATATGTTGGATAAAATCAATAAAAGTGTCATTTTGATGGTATGAGGTGTACTCTCGCCTTTGGTTGGTGTGGCTTTGGTACATCCTCACAGTCCATTGTTTCAAATGACCTCTCTCTGCGGATTTGAGAGAGAGGATCAGATGAACCTTTGGATGGTCTGGAGCCTAAGGAATTTCTCCTAGGCTCCTGACTGCCACCCTGAGGGGCAGTGATGGGTTTGCGTGTATACGATTTATTATTTTGTGATGGCTTTGGAGGGATTTTTGCTTTTGCAGTGGTAGGTTCTATGATATTTATAGGTTGTTGTGATGGTTCATTTACTGTTTGTGTAGACATTGTTGCATGAGATGGAGTTGGAGTGATGTGTTTTTCAGGTGTAGGAAGAAGTGTGAAGTCTGTTGCATTGATTGGCCAGGTGATGTCGGTTTGGGTCTGAATGGATGAGAACTGAGGTTTGTCAACTGTTGCTGCCCGAGCATAGGATTTCTTTTCAGTGCTGGATTTATTTTGGACTATTTTCCTAGCTTCTGGAAAAGGCACTTGCTGTTTACATTTAACAGATTGAACCTCCTTCTCAAAAATCCATTTAGAGCAGGTTCTACTGTATGCGGGATGATCACCAGAACAGTTGACACATTTTATGGGATGATCACAAGGAGTATCTCCATGGTCATCCATGGAGCATTTTGGGCATTTTGAGGGATTTTTGCAAGTGTTTTTGTGATGTCCAAACTGTTGGCAACCGAAACATCTCAGAGGGTTGGGGATGAATGGGGAAACGTTAACTTTCAAAAAGCCTACATTGATTTCGGAGGGAACTGTACTCCCATGGAAAGTGAGGATGATGGTTGCAGTTGTAATTTTGTTTCCATCTTTTGTGATTATAATTTTCTGTGCCTCACTAACACCTTGCTCTTTAAGATTGTCAACTATATCTTCCACGGGAGTAGACTTCAGTTCGCTGCACCGGATGACACCCTTGATGGTATTCAGTGTCCTATGCGGGGAAATTTTAACTGGAACATTGACTAGCATTGACGTCTTTATAAGATTTTTGTAATGTGATTCCTTTTCAACCTCCACCAAGATATCGCCTGATCTGAGATGTTTCACTTGTTTTGGTGTACCTGCTAAGCCTTGGATGCTTTTGGCAATGGCAAAGGGAGATAAAGAGGTGAGTAGTTTTTCTGGAGATGCGGGCTGGATCACTAAAAAGTGTGGCCAGAAATTCTTTGTTGAGGTATTGTCATCATCGGATAGATAATCTTCTAATGTTCTTTTTGGGGTTTTTGATGAAGCCATATGAGAGATGTATTGTTCGTCCGCTGTGGTCCCCAGCCTTACTTCGACTCCAACAAGGGGTATACAGAGGTGCGGGGCAGTGCCATCAGCGCACATGTAAACAGGGATACACACTGGATATACTCACAATTTATACAAATAAAAAGACATGTACAAACCCTGATTGGCCCATGAGCAATCGCCTTCTAGGAAGTGATCAAGATGGTCAGTAACAACGGCTAAGTTGAACGACCACGTCAACCTCTCCCTAGGGCATGGCATTACCAGCCGATTGATCTAGACCGAGCCAAATCAGACCGCCTGTCTAGATGAAATAAGGGCCAAAGTGGCGTGTTGGAGATAATAGATCCGTAGATCCATCACCCCTCAACCACCAGGATCCCGTCTTCCAATTTCACAGGCCGCAGCCCACGGCAAACAAGCTGCCTCCAACCGGGAGGTACGGGGACTACATCTTAGTCTGACCTCTCCCCATCGACCTATCTGGTATGGTTGAACCTACCAGGGATTAGAAATCCCAACCAGCATAGCTCTCAGGATCCTAAAGGCACACAAGCCTCTCCACCACGACAAGGTGGTAGCCCAACGGAGAGGCCGATCAAGAGCAAGGAACAGAGCATGCAACTCTGCAGAGAATATAGAAGACTTGTCTGGAAGACGTTTAATGGAAGAATAATTATCAATGACTGCTGCTGCAGCAGCCTTGTCATCTGAAACAGAGCCGTCAGTGTAGATAAAATCATAGTCTCGAAAGACATCCTTCACCTCATTATGTAAACTAATGTATTTTGAAGGATCTGTTTGATCCTTCTTGGCATACGAGAGAGTGAGGTTGATCATAGCAGTTGGATATGTCCATGGAGGAGTTTCAGGAAATTCAAATTTTGCGATGATGTCAGGATTAAAATCTAACTCTTCCAATGATTCCTTAATACAAATACCAAAAGTTGGAATGACTCTTGGTTTTCTACCAAAAAGGTCCACATATCGAGGGTTAAAAATAGTTTCGTAAACAGGGTTATTAGGGTTGGCAGCTATTTTAATTGCAAATTGGAGAGCAAGCTTTTCTCTTCTGAGGTGAAGAGGGAGCTCATTCGCCTCAACACAAAGACTATGTGCAGGAGAGGTTCTAAAGGCTCCAAGACAAAGCCTCAAACCCTGGTTTTGAATAGGAGAATTTAAAACAATTATTGTCGGCCCAATCCTCAATTCTATTTGAATGGAGTTGGAGCTGCCTTTCTATGGCCGGTATGTGTTTGAAACGATAGGAGACACCAAAGTCATCCACAAAAAGAGACTTCTCAACACCAATTTTTATACAGCTGGTGGTGCTGTTGATTTTGACAATAAAAAGGGTGACAGATAAAATGCTACCCTGAGGAACTCGCATTTCTTGGTCATAAAAGTCAGAGAGGGATGTCCCTACTCTGACTCGAGATTTCCTTTTAGATAAAAAAAATAATAATAAAAAGGAGCAAATGTCCCCTGAGGTCCATATCATGTAAATCCTTCATAATTCCATACTTCCAAGTGGTGTCATATGCCTTTTCTAGGTCAAAAAAGACAGACATCACATGTTCCCCTTTTAAAAATCCCTCTCTCACAAAGGTTTCAAAACGCACAAGGTGATCCATTGTGCTTACTGTTTTCCGGAAGCCACTTTGGGTTTCCATGATAAGTGAAGAAGATTCAAGAAACCAAACAAGCCGATCGTTTATCATTCGTTCCATGGTCTTACAAACACAACTGGTCAAAGCTATTGGGCGATAAGTACTTGGATCTTTGGAGTCTTTTCCTCGCATGTTGTTGTTGTAAACACCGTCTCCAGTTTCTGGAGGCTCGACTGACACTTGAGTCAGGAGCAGGCAGTAGTCTATGACTGCAAAATCCGTTCTCTTTGTTTGAGTCCCCTCGATTATGATCACCGCTCCAGTGATCTTATCTGTGTTGTTACTGTACAGGTCATCTATTTTTAGTTATTCTGACCCACTTAGCGCTGAGCACTCAGCAAAGTGACCATAGTCCTCCCTGACATAGCCGCACAGTGGGCAAGCCACATCACCGTCACTCCCCCTGTAATATGCGTTTAGGCCTAACATTTTAAGTCGGTACCTGAGTGCTAGGGAGGCTATCCTGGATGGCAATTCATCTATATAGTCCTTTTTTCCGTAATGCTCTAAGTCTCTTATTTTTTCATGAGTTTGCTGTTGTTCTTTTACCTTTCTCTGTAAGTATCTTGCAATTCTCTCTTTCACTATCTTCTTCCACTGATGTTTTTTCATTTTTACGATATCACTTTCATCAAGATGCTGGAGGTCATATTTTTCTAGGATTGTCCTCATTTCCGCCTCCCATCCTTTTGGGAGTTCCAGATCTTTTTGTACCTCGTAGACTTGTTTTGCCAGTTTCTTCTCACCGCCCCTCATCAGTCTATGTAGATAGCCAAGTTTTTTTATCTATGGATTCCTCTGCAGGCAAAATGCCAGTTTCCTCGTAGATTCCGAGGGTGGGAGTTGAATCTGGGAGTTTAATGAGTTTTTTTATTGTTCCTATGGTCACTTTATCTAACTCTCTAATGTGTGAATGGCTGATACCAGTCCATGTTTCCACGTTCTGGTATATCCTTGGTATGAGTATTGTTTCTATAAGCTTAAGGGCTATCTGTATTTCTTTGTTTGGTAGATCTATGGCCGTAATGATAGTCTTTATTTCGATGAAGTCTAAATTCGCCTTCTTCTGCAGCCTTTCAAGGTTTGCCCTCGGTGAATTTCTACTGTCGATGTTGTCTCCAAGGTAGCAGTATCAATCGCATTCCAACATCGGTTGACCATTTAGGGTAGTGTTACTCTTATATGTTTTTCCTCTCTTCTTTACCATCATGATCTGTGACTTCTTCATGTTAAACGACATCTTATTTATCTTCTGGAATACCTCACAGGCGATAGTTGACTTTTCTGTTGTCGCTCGACAAACTGACACCTGCATGATGTCATCTTGGAACTACAGGGTTGGAACCGGAACTTTTTCAAAGTGGGTCCCTCCCCCAGCAAGCTCTAGGCATTTAGCTATTTCGTCTATCAATTTACCACACATTATCGCTGCCAGGACCGATCCCTGCATCACCACCTCTCCGACCCTCAATATGTCTGTTGTCCCCAAAGGGGTGATTATGGCGATTTCCGCGTCGCAGTTAAGTTCGAAAATAGTTCTCCACTCTGGTCCCTGGACGCCGGCGTCCCGCAGGGACACCATGCATCTCCGTAGCCATAACTTATCAAAACACTTCTGCATGTCGAAGAACTGCATAGTGGTCGTCAGGCCAAAATATTCATGGAGGTCCAGCATCGCCCTCGCCACAAAAAGATGGTCCGCTGTGCTTCTATTTTTTCTCGCTCCATTTTGGTACTCCGTAAATGACATCTCCAGTCGGTTCATTATTCTATCCAAAATCATCTTTTCGAAGAGTTTCTGGACCGCCGACAATAGGAAGATGCCTCTTTGGTTATTAAGATCTCTTTTGTCTCCTTTGTTTTTGTACAGGCTTTTTATGTTTACTCTCTTCCATGCCTTGGGTGGTCTTCCCTTTTTCATTACGAGGTTGAATATATGCAGCAGCGCCTCCATCTGTGCTCCGCCTGAATTCTTCAACATCTCGTTGGTAATGCCGTCGATTCCTGGGCTCTTCTTATTCTTAAGTTCCTTAGTTGCTTTCTGCATCTCCTGCCGCGAGAATTCACTAGTTTTCTGTACATTGGCACTCGCAGCACAAGCCTCGAAGCGCCTCTCAATGACATCCTGAGCGAACTCATATCCCTTCTCGATTTCATTTGTCTTAAGTACATCCCGGTAATGTTCATATACGCCTCCCTAATCTCCCCCGGCGACGCAATTTCTCTATCATCCTTCATTATCGAATGGGCATTCTCCTTCACTGTCTTTGGAGCTAGCTTGCCCTTTAGTTTCCAAAACTCATTTGAGCGCACACCACCAGCTTGATGAAGTTTCTCTAGTTTTTCCATAGTTCTTTTTTCCTTTTCATTGTCAATGGCTGCGTTTATTTTTCCATTCAGCACTTTTATTTCACTCTTGATATCATTCGCTGCTGTTTTGTCGTTTTACTCTAGTATTCGAGTGAGTTCATTTTTCTTGTTCTTTTTTTGGTCTAAGAGGTTCTCTATATTCGTGTTTTTTATCTTTCCTCCGTTTCCTATTGTCTTCTTTTTGAAGCATTTTTTCATGCTTTTCTGCTGTATTTTCATCCACTCATCATAGGCCTCATCCACATCTCTCTTCTCCAACACAGCCGCATAGGGAAGTCTCTTGTCTGTCTCCTCTCTGTATGATTTCCATCCTCTCTCATCACACAACCACCCAGTTCGTTTCTCTTTTGCAACATTGTTTCCCCTGAGATCCAGCGTCGTCCACATCATCATATGATCTGACTCCGTTGCCATCGTCCCCATCCCGCTAGTCGAATTTCGTTAGAACGTAAAGTTTTTTATCATCAATTATTGTACTCGACACATTTTTATTGAGATTCTTGTCACATATGATGTAATTAATGACTGATTTTTCATCATCATTGTTCGTGTTTATTCTTGTCCAGGTTCCCTCACAATGTTCTTCTCCATTAAGTATTCTCAAGTCCCATTTCTCAGCCAACCTCAGCAACATCCTCCCTGGCCTGCCAATCTCCTCTTTATTTCCTTTGACAGCTGAGCCCACCTTTGCGTTAAAATCCCCCGTCAAGACTATGTTTTCCCTCCTTGACAAAGCTCTTCCTATCTCTCTGTCGATGGAATCATAGAAATTATTTAGTTCCTTTGCATTTGTGTTACTTTGAAGTCCATATACTGCACACAGGTTAATTGTCTTGCCTCTTATTTTTCCATTAATCCATAGAATTTCATTTTCTTCCTTTTCATTGGGTTGTTTTACTATTACTTCCTGCACAGTGTTCTTTTTTGTAAATATGATGATTCCTCCCCCTGCTTTGTTTTCTCTATCTTTTCTTATGCTGTTGTACCCTGAGATTTCGATTTTGTCTTCCGTTTTCAGCCATGTTTCTGTGATCACCATCACATCTGGCTTTAGTTCATGAATAAAGTATCGTAGACTGTCCATTTTATATTTAAGCCCCCTTGCGTTTGTGTTTGCTATTGTTATGTTTTTATAGTCTTTTTTCCTTCTTAACCTTTTCAGTTTCTTTTTCTGTTCACTTTCTTTAGTTTTTGTTTTTTGCGTTGAGTTTCAGAAGCTTCTGTTGTATACTCCTGGGGATGCACATGTTTGTCCATATACATAAGTTACATTTCCATTTTCCCTGTTAGGCCACTGGTTGGGGACCCATTGTTGGTTTTCAGTGCTGATTATTGGGGTATTCCATGCTGGATTAACTGCCACATCTTGGTTTTCTGGGACTTTAGGCTGACTAGAGTAGTTTCTCATTTCGTGTATGTATTTTCTTAGCTCATCAAACTCGTTTTTGTTTTCTTCCATTTGTCTCTGCATTTTTCCATACATGAGTTCTATTTTGTCAGCAGTTTCTTTGTTGTTGTTGTCTGTTTCTCTTTTCCATTTGTTTTGGTGGATATCTTGTCGGTCGCTTCTGTCTTCATTTTCATTTATTTGTAGGAATCTGCAACAGTTCCCATATTTGCATTCACCTCTTTGATATTCTCTGCATATTGTTTGTATTTGTCTTATATGCAGGAAGTTGCATTCCCTCCTATTGCACCGGTTTCTCTGGAAGTCAAGGCACAATAAAGTTTTTGGTCTTTTTTCCTCATAAGGGCGCTGGGAGGTTGGATGAATGTATCTACAACTATCACCATATCTGCATTGTTGTCTTACAAAGAATCCGCATATTCTGTTGACTTTTCTATTTTCCATTTGATGTTGTGTGTTAAAGTTCTTATTTGTATTTTCCCTTTCTTGTATTCTTTCCTTCAATTCCGTTTCATTTTCATTATCGCCGATTACTATTGGATTGTTTCTGTTTTCCTTGTTTTTTCCATTAGTATTTTCTTCTTTTACTAGTTTATTCATATGACCAAGTGAGTCGAAGAGGGCAACATCTTTTGTTTTCAGTTCGATGATTTCAGCATTTGCAGTTTCGAGTGCTGTTGTTTTTTCACACAATTGTTTTTTAATTTTTGTGATTTCCTTGTTTTTGTTCTCTACATCTTTTGTTTTTACTTCCAACTGTTTCTCAAGTTCCTTTAGAACATTTTTGTTGATTTCTTGTTCATTCTCGTTTGACTTCCTTTATTCTTTGATTGCTTTGTGTTCATTTCTTTCTTGAGTCATTTGCACTTTGATTCTTTCATATTCTTCATTGGTGTCACTCAGGGTCTTTTCCTTGTTACGTAGTATTTTTTCCATTTCCTCTAGTTTTTTCTCATACTCTTTAAGTTTGAATCCTATATCTTTTTCCTTAAGGGGCATTTCTTTTGCTGTGTTTTCTTTTTCCCTTTGTTCAACTAATGACCTGTTTATTTGCTGCTCACTTTCCAATTGTTTCCCTTGTTCCTCATACTGATGTCTGAGTTTCTCACTTTCATCTGTTTTTGATAGAATGTTTTTTAGGCTTTTGATTTCACTTTCCTTCTTCTTGATCTCCTCATAACTGTTTTGTTCATTTTTCCCTACACTGATCTTGATTTTTTTGCTTGGAATGTTTTCTGATATACACTTGGCATACTCAAACTTTCTGCTTGTGCTGATGAATGCCAACAGTTGGTATTCTGGAAGGTTGGTACACACATAGTGCACCCACATTTTACATGTGTCACACTGGATCATGCAATCACTGTCTCCATTATTGTGATCACAAAAAGGACATGAATTGCTTTCTGCCCCATTCTCTTCCTCTGTAACCTTTCCTCTTTTATTCTTTTCCTGTGCTTTTTTCTCTGTAGCTTTATTTGACACACAATTCCCTTTCGCTGTTTTATCCTTGCTTTTCTCAGAAGTTTCCTTTGATTTCTCTGCATCACTATCATCATCCTCATCTCCCATCACACCAGCAAAATTATTCAGTGACAATTGTTCTTCTACTCTTTCCTTGCTTCCCACATCTAAATTGTTGTCTTTAATGTGTGACATGGCTTCATCTAGGATCTCATATCCCTTATAGTTTGAGCCACTGTAACCATTCACGCTCTCCTTGCATTCATGCCATGACTGGTATATTCCAAGTTTTCTGCCACTCACAACAACATAGTACTTGGATCCTATTGTTTTTTTACTTTCCATCTTCAAGATTTCGGTTGACTCTGTTTGCTATTCTAAATTCTACAACTACCAATCTACTCTATTGTTCTCTACTACTGGTATGCAGAATAAAGAAAATGTACATACAGTTTTTGCTCCACCTCCGTTTTCCTTTTATCTATTGGCTTGGTTGAGAAGTCTCCTGATTTCCAATGATACACCCAGTAAATTTCCTTTTGAATAATCCACACTCTGATTTGTTTACATCCCGCTCGAACTCTCGTCGGCCATTATGGTTTTAATATCACGTGATGTTTTGATCTTGTTGAAATCTCGCCAGCTGTGATGGACGACGGTGTCACGTGACACTATTGGTGATGACGTCACCGAAGATCTCGCTTGGCAATGGGTATGAATTATAAACTGGCAAAGAATCTTACATTCCTGGTGCCGGAAGACCTAGACAGTGTTTGCAGTTCGCTCAAGGAAAAGGTCATCTCACTGGGAGTTGATGGAGCTCCTGCCCCTAAGATCAGGATCAAACAGGAGAAATATGTAGACCCTGCTCCTGCTCCACCACTGCCAACCCTACCATCCACATCCATGGAGTCAGAGGCAGAACCACCACTGCCAAGATTGGCAGTAAATAAACCAGTACTGGCTGGTTTCATATTCACTTATTTTTATTCATCTAAAGTTGGGACACAAAACAACCAAGTGTATCCTAATATATAACTACTATACTAAATTAATTAAAAAGCTATCTTTTTCACAACTTTACACAGCATAACGACCACTTATAACTATTCAATTGTTCCTGAAACTGGTATCATTTGCTTTGTGCTTCTATACTGATACCAGAATCAGAATAATCGGACCATGGGAGCCGAAGTTGACAAAACAACCAAGTATGTCCTGATATATAAGTACTGTACTAAAAAAACTAAAAAATGATCGTTTTCTCAACCTAACACAGCATAACGACCACTTATATTAATTCAATTGTTCCTGAAACTGGTATCATTTTAAGGAAATTCTCTTGTGCCCCTACTGATTCCAGAATCAGTGTAATCAGATCATGGGCGCCGAAGTTGGGACACAAAACAACCAAGTCAGTTACCATGAACAGTGATCATTCTGGGAGGTGGCTCCCTCTATGTACAATTTCTCCAACCACCTGTATGTTTCCCCAACCACCCTCGTGGTGGCGCCACCAGGTTCACATGGGCTAAAGTCTCTGTCTTCTAGCTACCACCCTGGAAACATCAAGCAACATCCTCTAGGTAGGTGAATTCATCATTCATCTTATATCATTTACACATACCAGGTATATATGTGTACAAGCTTTACTGTATTTCTAGTCCGTTAGTCCAGCCATATAATTAAATCTTATAGATGATTTCCCTCCAATAACTTGTGAGGGATAATAGTCTGGAAACGCATTTTCATAGGGTTACGACACACATGTGTGTCCTTACTTCTCACTAAACCTATACTTCTCAATACAGGGCAGCTTATTACAAGGATTCTGCAGTCAGAGACTAAGGTAGGTCCATTTCGCCAACGAGTAGGGTTTCAGACTGCACTAACTAACTAGCTATGGCGGATTTTATCTGGCGATTTCTCGGTCTTTTGTTGGCCGATTCTCACCAAATGACGTTTATTGTGAAAACTAAACACATACTGTCCAGAGGCCTGGACATGAATATCAAACTCCCTACCAATTTCTACCTGCTAGGGGAAAGTGGTAAAGACAAGGCAAGCTATTGATTAAAGGGAGGTGGGGGGTTTGCTAGGGTGAACACATACTGATATCCACAGTCGCTAGCTTCCCCTCTGAACAATTAACCTGAGTTTATGAATCATTATCTTCTGTCCTTGCCAAGCAAAATTTGATATTTGGTACGTCCAAGAACATACTGATCTTCTTCCCAGAGGTTTAGGTGAATTAATTTCAACAGATATCAAGGTTTTCAAAATAAGATTCATTAACTGGCACATCATGATTTGTTTTCAGTGTCAAGAAAGGGAATCTCTATGTGTGCATCCATTTAAGTGTGGATACTTACTACATACTCACTGTACTTCCTAATATTTAAACCAGTGCTGTGTTTAACAAATAATACTGTAGTTTATTATCAAACCAACGAATGATTGATAGGATAATGTTTTTTACTTCATTATAATCTTGGTCTATCTCTTTCTTGCATCAGGCACTGCCTCTGGAACCAAAGATTCAAACCCCTTCAAAAAGGCGCAGTCAAATCCGACTACTTCTGAACAGTTAACTTGTAGAGAAGGTATTGATCATTTGGGTTTCATTTAATTAATGAGAATAGGATAAATGCTTTTTTAATATAAAAAAGTAGCCTATCATGTTGCAAAATGGAAATAAGTATTGAAGTTATGTTGTAATGGATTCTTAGTAGGTGAACTGATGGCTAACACACAAACATATGCCAAGTTGAATACTTGGTATAAGTAATGTATTCACCAAAAATGTTGCAAAGGAAGTAAGCAATTCAGTCTATCATTAACATGAAATGAAACATGCCTTATCTTCATTGCAAAACACTCAAAAGATGATTATCCAAAGGCTACACACAAGCTTGTCTGCATTGATATGTCACACTTTTCTTTATATCAAAGACTTTCTGGTATCATTACAAATGCTCTGCACTGTAAAATGTAAGATGGTTTATCAAAGACCCTGCTTCGGGGTTTGTATGGACTGTTAGGTTTAGAGATATTGAATAAATGCCTCCTGTCCCACTGTTTAAATGTTTACAATGGAGAAAACAAGTTAATGTGACTTATTTTCTTTCTTTCACCAATGTCATTCTTGCAACAATAAAAAAAAAGTATCACTCACGCGCATTAGGCACAACAACCAGGGAAAACCCAGTGCATTGGTCACATTGTTGGATTCTGGAGTTATACACAAACTATCTTGCAAATCCTTCCGTAGCCTCCTGATTTCAGCTTTGAGATGAAGATGAGGCTGTGGGCATAGAACAGACCCTGCCTGATAACAAAGCAGTACAGAATGAGGAGGAGTTCGGCCACTTAGAGGTTAAGCTGGAGGATGCCGTTTAACAGAATTTATGAATTGGTGAACATTGTTTTTCAGATGCATTGAGGTTGAAGTACTATTTTTAATCACATTTGTTGAACACTAAACTGAATAAATGCAAGCAACAGCTGTATACCATTTCTCTTGGTCTATCAGTACTTAAATTATGAGAGAATATGTACGGGCAAATTCAGGGACATTTACCATCTCTCCAGAGCCAGAAGAATTGTCGAAAAGGCCTTTGGAATATTTGCAAAACGATAGCAATGCATCCTGGTCACCATGCGAGTGGCGGCAAAACTGCAATCTTGGGGACATGAAAAGTATTGGAGGGCTTCAAGCAACCAGGGTGGCCAAAGAGCAGCTGCTGTACTTGAAACATTACCTGAACTCTAATGCCTGATCGGTTGAGTGGCAGAACAACATTATCTGAGATAAGAAGGAAAATTATTCAAGAAGAACACTGAAAACACTGGATATCTCAAACTTCGAAATTTGCTTTCTCTTTATTGTATGAAATAATAAATAATAAAAATAAAGTTAATGCATAAATAAACTTATGGATAGCCACGTTTTGCGTTTTCCGCTTGTGTGGGATATCTTATAACAATAAAGCTTATATTCCTGATCATATGAAAGTATTTCTTTTCAGAATGTGATATGAAGTAAACAAATTAACTTAGTACCTTGCAAAAACAAAGATCTAATTGATTTTCATCCTGCTTTGGTGAGACTGTTAAGCCCCATTCTCACATTCACGATCTTGTCTACGACTATGCCGATCTGACGAATAAACCGAAATAGATGTTTCGAGTACAATATTATGCAAACTTTGCGTTTTTTTATTAAGAGGACTGTTAATCGACTACCATAGGATTGCCATAAGATTGACGGCGACGGAGTTACGACTGTTATTTGACCTGAATACGTTCGTTCTTAAGAGGGAGAAATGGAAGAGGACCCTGTGCGACAACGTATCTTGGTCAACCTCCTGGCAGCTATTGCTGTCCTGTATGTCCGGCGAGCAAATAGAAGGAGGTGGCAAAGAGAAAGAGGAAGGAAGACGTATTGGGTCAAGCTGAGGCACCCTATATTCGGCCAGTACGGGCAGCACCTCCAGGAGTTGAATAGGGAGGACGTCAGGGCCTAAAAGAATATCCTGCATATTCCCCTAGAGTTATTCCAAGAGATGGTGGAGAGGGTCGGGCCACTTATACACAAGAAGGACACCTTTTGGCGTAAATCACTGGCTCCAGGTCTGTAACTCGCCATAACTCTCCGGTACCTCCTCTCCGTTGGGCTACCACCTTGTCGTGGTGGAGAGGCTTGTGTGCCTTTAGGATCCTGAGAGCTATGCTGGTTGGGATTTCTAATCCCTGGTAGGTTCAACCATACCAGATAGGTCGATGGGGAGAGGTCAGACTAAGATGTAGTCCCCGTACCTCCCGGTTGGAGGCAGCTTGTTTGCCGTGGGCTGCGGCCTGTGAAATTGGAAGACGGGATCCTGGTGGTTGAGGGGTGATGGATCTACGGATCTATTATCTCCAACACGCCACTTTGGCCCTTATTTCATCTAGACAGGCGGTCTGATTTGGCTCGGTCTAGATCAATCGGCTGGTAATGCCATGCCCTAGGGAGAGGTTGACGTGGTCGTTCAACTTAGCCATTGTTAATGACCATCTTGATCTCTTCCTAGAAGGCGATTGCTCATGGGCCAATCAGGGTTTGTACATGTCTTTTTATTTGTATAAATTGTGAGTATATCCAGTGTGTATCCCTGTTTACATGTGCGCTGATGGCACTGCCCCGCACCTCTGTATACCCCTTGTTGGAGTCGAAGTAAGGCTGGGGACCACAGGGGACGAACAATACATCTCTCATATGGCTTCATCAAAAACCCAAAAAAGAACATTAGAAGAGTATCTATCCGATGATGACAATACCTCAACAAAGAATTTCTGGCCACACTTTTTAGTTATCCAGCCCGCATCTCCAGAAAAACTACTCACCTCTTTATCTCCCTTTGCCATTGCCAAAAGCATCCAAGGCTTAGCAGGTACACCAAAACAAGTGAAACATCTCAGATCAGGCGATATCTTGGTGGAGGTTGAAAAGGAATCACATTACAAAAATCTTATAAAGACGTCAATGCTAGTCAATGTTCCAGTTAAAATATCCCCCCATAGGACACTGAATACCATCAAGGGTGTCATCCGGTGCAGCGAACTGAAGTTTACTCCCGTAGAAGACATAGTTGACAATCTTAAAGAGCAAGGTGTTAGTGACGCACAAAAAATTATAATCACAAAAGATGGAAACAAAATTACAACTGCAACCATCATCCTCACTTTCCATGGGAGTACAGTTCCTTCCGAAATCAATGTAGGCTTTTTGAAAGTTAACGTTTCCCCATTCATCCCCAACCCTCTGAGATGTTTCGGTTGCCAACAGTTTGGGCATCACAAAAACACTTGCAAAAATCCCTCCAAATGCCCAAAATGCTCCATGGATGACCATGGAGATACTCCTTGTGATCATCCCATAAAATGTGTCAACTGTTCTGGTGATCATCCCGCATACAGTAGAACCTGCTCTAAATGGATTTTTGAGAAGGAGGTTCAATCTGTTAAATGTAAACAGCAAGTGCCTTTTCCAGAAGCTAGGAAAATAGTTCAAAATAAATCCAGCACTGAAAAGAAATCCTATGCTCGGGCAGCAACAGTTGACAAACCTCAGTTCTCATCCATTCAGACCCAAACCGACATCACCTGGCCAATCAATGCAACAGACTTCACACTTCTTCCTACACCTGAAAAACACATCACTCCAACTCCATCTCATGCAACAATGTCTACACAAACAGTAAATGAACCATCACAACAACCTATAAATATCATTGAACCTACCACTGCAAAAGCAAAAATCCCTCCAAAGCCATCACAAAATAATAAATCGTATACACGCAAACCCATCACTGCCCCTCAGGGTGGCAGTCAGGAGCCTAGGAGAAATTCCTTAGGCTCCAGACCATCCAAAGGTTCATCTGATCCTCTCACTCAAATCCGCAGAGAGAGGTCATTTGAAACAATGGACTGTGAGGATGTACCAAAGCCACACCAACCAAAGGCGAGAGTACACCTCATACCATCAAAATGACACTTTTATTGATTTTATCCAACATATCTCTTTCCTTTCTCCTTTTTCTCACCATGGCTAGTGGCTTTATTATTCAGTGGAACTGTCGAGGACTTGCAGCAAACCGGCAGGAACTTGAACTATTAGCTCAAAAATATAATGCTCCTGTCATTTGTCTCCAAGAGACAAACCTCAAAGATGATCAAATGACTTTAAAAGGTTATGTTGCTCACCATAAATCTGGAAGAATAGATGATATGGATAGGGCACATGGTGGTGTCTCAATATTTATCAAAAGCAATCTACCTCAGATTGTTGTAGATGTGACCTCACCTTTGCAAGCGATTGTTGTAAAGGTGACTCTCCACACTACAATTACCTTCTGCAATCTTTATATTCCTCCTAGCACTGCACTTCATCTCCGTGACCTTACACACTTAGAAAGCCAATTACCTAAGCCATTTATGATTGTTGGGGATTTTAATTCTCACAATTATTTGTGGGGAGGGAATAAATCTGACGCAAAGGGTAAGGTCATGGAGACATTCATGACTAGAAGTAATATCTGCCTCTTTAATGATGACACTCCGACTTATCTGCATCCTGCAACTGGTTCTTTTACATCAATAGATCTCACTATGTGCTCTCCTTCACTTTTCATGGATTTTACATGGAGGGTGGAGGAAGATCTTCATGGTAGTGACCATTTTCCTATCATCTTAAAGAGTCATTATCATCCTCCAGACGACAGACCACCAAAGTGGCAGTTTCACAAAGCTGATTGGAATCTTTTCAAAGACATGTGTTTGGAGGCCTTTCCTCAAGATGATCTCGATGGAGGTCTCCAGCTGGAAACATTTATTGACCAGCTTTGTGAGATTGCCAATGAAACAATCCCAAAATCAAATCCCAACCCGACGAAGCCACAGAAGCCATGGTTTTCTGATGAGTGTAAGGAAGCTATTTTAGAACGAAAGAGATCTCTTGGAGTTTTTAAGAGATCTCCAACAAATGCAAATTTACAACTATATCGTATAAAGAGTGCTAAAGCAAGACAGGTCATTCGTGCCAACAAAAAGAATAGTTGGCACGAATATGTATCGAAATTAAATGCCAGAACGTCTATGAAGAAATGCTGGGACATGGTCCGTAAAATCAAGGGTAAGGGGGGCAGTCCGTCTGTAAAACATATTGAGAAGAATGGCAAAAAAATAACACAACCAAGGGATATTGCCAATACCATTGGGGAGGCAATATCCTTCAATTCCTCCTCTGCACATTATTCTTCTAAGTTCCAACGCATCAAAAATAGACAAGAGAGACATCCCCTTATATTCCAATCTGACAATACCGAACCATATAATCAACCCTTTTCAATGGATGAGCTCAGGACTGCGCTTGGTAAAGCCCATGACACAGCTCCTGGCCCTGACCAAATACATTATCAGATTTTGAAGCATCTTCCTGAAGCTTCTCTCCAGTGCCTTTAAAAAGTTTTTAATAATATTTGGGAAACTGGAGAGTTTCCGCCTTCCTGGAGGGAAGCCACTATCATACCCATTGCCAAACCAGGAAAAGACTCCAAAGATCCTAATAATTACCGCCCAATAGCTTTGACCAGTTGTGTCTGTAAGACCATGGAACGAATGATAAACGATCGTCTTGTTTGGTATCTTGAATCTTCTTCACTTATCACGGAAGCCCAAAGTGGCTTCCGGAAAACGCGAAGCACAATGGATCATCTTGTGCGATTTGAGACATTTGTAAGAGAGGGATTTTTAAATGGGGAACATGTGGTGTCTGTCTTTTTTGACCTTGAAAAGGCATATGACACCACTTGGAAATATGGCATTATGAAAAATTTACATGATATGGACCTCAGGGGACGTTTGCCCCTTTTTATACAAAACTTTTTATCTGAGAGGAAATTTCGAGTCAGAGTGGGGACATCCCTCTCTGACTTTTATGATCAAGAAATGGGAGTTCCTCAGGGGAGCATTTTATCTGTGACCCTTTTTATAGTCAAAATCAACAGCATCACCAGCTGTATAAGAAATGGTGTTGACAAGTCTTTATTTGTGGATGACTTTGGTGTCTCATATCGATCAAAACATATGCATGCTATAGAAAGGCAGCTCCAACTTCATCTAAATAGAATAGAAGATTGGGCTGATAATAATGGTTTCAAATTCTCCCAATCAAAGACTGTCTGTGTCCATTTTTGTCGAAGAAGGGGTCTTCATCCGGATCCCTACTTGGTGCTTTATGACAACCCTATTCCTGTAAAAAAGGAAACAAAGTTCCTTGGCATTTTACTTGATTCAAAATTGACATTTGTCCCTCATATCAAGGGCTTGAAGAAAAAATGTGTCAAGGCTTTGAATTTGTTGCGTGTTGTTTCCAGTACCGACTGGGGTGGGGATCGTATAGTTCTTTTACGACTGTATAGAGCCCTTATTCGTTCGAAGCTAGACTATGGATGTTTTATTTATGGAGCAGCATGTAAATCTTATATCTCTTTGCTGGATCCTATTCAAAACCAGGGCTTGAGGCTTTGTCTTGGAGCCTTTAGAACCTCTCCTGCAGATAGTCTTTGTGTTGAAGCGAATGAGCTCCCTCTTCACCTCAGAAGAGAAAAGCTTGCTCTCCAATTTGCAACTAAAATAGCTGCCAACCCAAATAACCCTGTTTACGAAACTATATTTAACCCTCGATATGTGGACCTTTTTGCTAGAAAACCAAGAGTCATTCCAACTTTTGGTATTCGTATTAAGGAATCATTGGAGGAGTTAGATTTTAATCCTGACATCATCGCAAAATTTGAATTTCCTGAAACTCCTCCATGGACATATCCAACTGCTATGGTCAACCTCACTCTTTCGTATGCCAATAAGGATCAAACGGATCCTTCTCAGTACATAAGTTTGCACAATGAGGTGAAGGATGTCTTTCGAGACTATGATTTCATCTACACTGATGGCTCTGTTGCAGATGACAAGGCAGCAGCAGCAGCAGTCATTGATAATTATTCTTCCATTGAACGTCTTCCAGATAAGTCCTCTATATTTTCTGCCGAGTTGCATGCTCTCTATCTAGCTCTTGATAGGGTGGAGACGGCAGATGATGATGAAAGGAATTTTATTATTTTCTCTGATTCAAAGTCTGCTCTTCAAGCCATTTCGGGCCAAGACTGGACACATCCTCTTGTCCTCTACATACTGGAACGCCTCAATTGGCTAGTACACTACCAAGATAAAAGAATTTTATTTTACTGGATTCCCAGTCACGTTGGCATCAAAGGAAATGAAAAGGCAGATACTGCTGCCAAAGCTGGTCTTTCGAAAAGAGTCACAAATGTTCCCATTCCTTATGGTGATTTTAAAAAGCACATCAATATCCTTTTAAAACGCAAATGGCAGTCTCAGTGGGATGAGGCAGCAAACAACAAACTACATGCAATTCATCCACAGCTGGGTCTTTGGCCCGGAGGTTCTCGAATCATTAGGCGTGAGGAGAGTGTTTTAACAAGAATCCGAATTGGTCACACTCATTTGACTCACTGCTTCCTTTTAAAAGGGGAAGATCCTCCACAATGTACAGCGTGTGATTGTCAATTGACTGTCAAGCATATTCTATTTGAGTGTGTTGATTTTATTGAATCTAGAAATAGATATTTTAGTGTAAATAGCTTTAGGGAACTCTTTGAAAAGGTTCCCCCAGACAGCATTTTATCTTATTTACATGAGATTGGTCTGTTTTACCGATTGTAAAACCTTTTAAGAATTTGTAGTTTCTTTTGAAACAACCTGTTATGCGGAAATTATATTTTGAAGTTGTTCATTGTTTTTGTGATCACTTTTATTCATTTATTGCTTTGTTGTTGTTTTCAACAATAACAAAGGACCATTGTTTTACACAATTTTTATGGCACTAAATGGCCTTTGTGCGCCGATGTGCCTTTAAGAAATCATTCATTCATTCATTCATTCTCCGGTACCTGGCTATAGGCGACTCCTACAAGACCCTGCAGTATCGTTTTAGAGTTGCAGTGAACAAAATCTGCAACGTAATCCCCGACACCTGCCAAGCTATAATAGAGGAGTGCATGCAGTCGTCACCCACTACAAGGCTTTGTGGGAGATGATGCCTTTGGGCTTAGGACGTGGATGATGAGTCCCTATCCTCATCACGGCCTCAGCAATACAAGGAGGATTTTCAACTACCGCCTCTCCAGGGCCCGCAGAGTGGTAGTGAATGCCTTCGGGATCCTGTCTCACAGGTAAATATATCATGAATTGTATGCATTTTGTATGTAATGAGTTACACACTGTCTAAATAACACTTCCCTTTCTTTTTTAGATTCTGAAAGATGCAGACCCCCATGGTGCAGAAGCCATATAATTGTTTGTAACTAATTGTGTCTTTGAAAATAGCAGCTCTATAAAAATCTCACTTTATTTTCAATATCCAGATTCTGATGTCTCCTAACGTCCATGATGCTGAGGCCAGCACGTGTGGAGGGAATGGTCCTGGTATGCTGCATCCTGCATAACCTTATGCTCACCAGATATCCAAACATTGGTGGATGTGGACCAGATGCTGATGACCCTGATACACTAAGTCATCCCTGAAACATGGAGA
This sequence comes from Maea johnstoni, assembly GCA_963942565.1. NCBI lineage: Eukaryota > Metazoa > Annelida > Polychaeta > Spionida > Magelonidae > Maea > Maea johnstoni. The sequence continues at coordinate 3,048,904 of OZ012701.1, forward strand.
GCCTAGAGCACCCCCTGTACCCCCGCCACCTCCTGCATTGCAGACGGCGCCTGTGGCCGGCCCAGCCCTAGCCATCGACTTAGCGATGCTGGTGGCAGCACTCTGGGAGGCTGCTCCACCACCGCCTCCGCTGCCTCAAGCCGAGGTTACACAGTCTCTTCTGGCCATTAGCCAGACCCTTGCAGCTCTGACGTCCGATAAGAGGAGTAGATAGAGATCCTCCTCGCCGGAATTGTCACTTTCTCCACTTCTAGAGTAAAGATATCAGCCCAGTTCGAGGTCACGGTCGCCGCCATTATCACGGTCAGGCTACTCGTCCCCTACGTCATCACAATTCTGACATGAGGAGGAGGTGTCCGAGTTATCTGTTTGCCACTTTGGCATCAAGGATGGTGATAGCAATGACACCCTGGGCCAGTGATGGGATAATGCGTGTGGCCACGAGGATTGACAACCGATGGGTAGTCAAGGTGTCTTTGTTCGGGGACTCGGCCCTGAGCAAATTCTTTCCGTTAGCGGAGGACGACGAGACTCTCCTCAAGATCTTGGAGCTCCATAACGAAGTCACAGTCTACATGAGGTCTACACAGACACATGACTGGGACCCGGCGAACACCTTTGGTTCTAAGCCGGCACAGGCGACCAAGGAAGCAGAAAAGTAAATACCAAGCAAACCAAGACTACAGCGTCTCTGCCAGCTCGTCTGGGTATTTACCTTCAACGTACTCAAGGCATTATCTTAGGAGCTTTTGTAGCTTGTGAGAAAGAGCACGAGGCGAGACTTAAATGTCACAACGACTATCTTAAAGTAAGTCCTGACAGCCTGAATCAGAGATTGACCAACGTGTATGTGTCTCTGTCAAAATTTATAGTGATGCAAACCCGGATGGGGAGGGTTCATTCAACCACTCATTCTATTTGTTATAACAACAGAGAGCAGGCAGAGATTGGACATCCGGGTGACTCAAAAATTAGCAGCCGAGGTTTGCACCACTCCATGGTGATTGATCTTAGTCCCTTCTTTTGATCGGTATAATGCTGAACTAGAGTACCTATCAATAAACACAAAATACTTGTAATTCGTCCAGCTCATAACATTGCAGGTTCAATGTGTTGTATGCCAACGCTGGGCCCATATAAATTGCACAGGCAAAGAAGGAGGAACTGTGGAGAGCAACCCCTACTTCTGCCCGATATGTTGTTACCTGGCTACTTACAGTAAGTGCATATTTCATTCTTCACTTCTTTAAACCAACCTGGTTTTTCAATGAAAAAATATTTCTAAAGAAGTTAGGTTGGAGATAGCTTTTTCATTATTGTGACATCACCAAACCTGCATGCTTTAAAGAATTATTTGGTCCCATGCTCTGAAGGATGGGGGGGGGGGGGGGGTAGGCTTCGAATATTCATACCAAAGATGCGACTGATGGATATCTTGAACGTCTGAATTTGGGTGACCTTCTCATATTAATATTATTAAAACTTTTCAAGGTCAGGGGTTCAAATTATTTGAAAGAAATCGAAAGAGTAGTTGAGGTAGGTCACTTTAACCCATGGTAATAGCAAAATAATGGTCTTAACAGAGGGTATGGGGGACCCAGCAGGGCTTTGCATTGTTTGTGTGTTTGTGTGAATACATAACTGTACATATCTCTTTCAACATTCAGCTGATGAAACAGCACAATCCGGAGCAGAAAGCAAGCCAACAGGAGGTATGTATTCATTTATAGGAGGTACCTTTCATGAACTACCTGCTAGGAGGTCAAGATGCTGAGGTTTTCTGGATGATTGACATCGTCACTGAGACTTAAATATGTTCAAGACAATCACTCAGCTAGATTGAAAGACAAATGAACACAATTGAGCTAAAGATGTATAGATAGCAAATTAATGGTCTTAACAGAGGGTATGGGGGACTCAGCAGGGCTCTTCATTGTTTGTGTGAATACATAACCGTATATATCTCTTTCCACATTCAGCTCATGAAACAGCACAATCTGTACCAGAAAGAAAGTCAAGGAGGTATGTATTCATTTATAGGAGGTACCTTTCATGAACTACCTACTAGGAGGTCAAGATGCTGAGGTTTTCTGGATGATTGACATCGTCAACTGAGACTTAAATATGTTCAAGACAATCACTCAGCTAGATTGAAAGACAAATGAACACAATTGAGCTAAAGATGTATAGATAGCAAATTAATGGTCTTAACAGAGGGTATGGGGGACTCAGCAGGGCTCTTCATTGTTTGTGTGAATACATAACCGTATATATCTCTTTCCACATTCAGCTCATGAAACAGCACAATCTGTACCAGAAAGAAAGTCAAGGAGGTATGTATTCATTTATAGGAGGTACCTTTCATGAACTACCTACTAGGAGGTCAAGATGCTGAGGTTTTCTGGATGATTGACATCGTCAACTGAGACTTAAATATGTTCAAGACAATCACTCAGCTAGATTGAAAGACAAATGAACACAATTGAGCTAAAGATGTATAGATTCAACTGTTTTTGTAATCTGTAAGACATATATGTATATATGTATTATATATATGTATACATCTACATATAAATACACACTTCCCCCAGCCGTAGGACAAGCTTTTCTCGGCGGTTGTGCATGTGCGGGTCGCGCTGCTGCCGTGAAATTGTTGCCTTGGGTCTCCTACAGTAGGTAACACTTTTATATTTTTAAATTTTGGGCATTTAATGCCTTTATTTGCGAAAAAATGCCACGTTGTCAATGGCAACTGAAATGATATACAATGTTGCGCTACCCCTCTTTCAACTCTACCTGCCTGATACAATGTACTTCATACACTGTGCTAAACTGTATCTATAAGTATTATACAATGTTGCTCTCCCCCTCTTTCAACTCTATCTATAAAATTATACAATGTTGCAAAAAGGTTCCAACTCTACACCAATACAGCACTAGGCTGAGAATGAGTGCATGTGTACTCAGACATGACATTAGTGGTATTACAACTCTCCTCTCTATTTGACTGCCGCCTGTCTCTCTACTGCCCCTTTATTGACTGCCCCCCTATCTCTCTACTGCCCCTTTATTAACTGCCCCGTGTCTCTACTGTCCCTTTATTGACTGCCCCCTGTCATTGTACTGCCCATTTATCGACTGCCTGCTCCTGTCTCTCTACTGCCCCTTTATTGACTGCCCCCTGTCACTGTACTGCCCCTTTATCGACTGCCTCCTCCTGTCTCTCTAATGCCCCTTTATTGACTGCCCCCTGTCACTGTACTGCCCCTTTATCGACTGCCTCCTCCTGTCTCTCTACTGCCCCTTTATTGACTGCCCCCTGTCACTGTACTGCTCCTTTATCGGCTGCCTCCCCCTGTCACTCTACTGCCCCTTTATTGACTGCCCCCTGTCACTGTACTGCCCCTTTATTAACTGCCCCGTGTCTCTACTGTCCCTTTATTGACTGCCCCCTGTCATTGTACTGCCCATTTATCGACTGCCTGCTCCTGTCTCTCTACTGCCCCTTTATTGACTGCCCCCTGTCACTGTACTGCCCCTTTATTGACTGCCCCCTGTCACTGTACTGCCCCTTTATCGACTGCCTCCCCCTGTCACTCTACTGCCCCTTTATTGACTACCCCCTGTCACTGTACTGCCCCTTTATCGACTGCCTCCCCCTGTCAGTCTACTGCCCCTTTATTGACTGCCCCCTGTCATTGTACTGCCCCTTTATCGACTGCCTCCTCCTGTCTCTCTACTGCCCCTTTATTGACTGCCCCCTGTCATTGTACTGCCCATTCATCGACTGCCTCCTCCTGTCTCTCTACTGCCCCTTTATTGACTGCCCCCTGTCATTGTACTGCCCATTTATCGACTGCCTCCTCCTGTCTCTCTACTGCCCCTTTATTGACTGCCCCCTGTCATTGTACTGCCCATTTATCGACTGCCTCCTCCTGTCTCTCTACTGCCCCTTTATTGACTGCCCCCTGTCATTGTACTGCCCCTTTATCGACTGCCTCCTCCTGTCTCTCTACTGCCCCTTTATTGACTGCCCCCTGTCATTGTACTGCCCATGTATCGACTGCCTCCTCCTGTCTCTCTACTGCCCCTTTATTGACTGCCCCCTGTCACTGTACTGCCCCTTTATCGACTGCCTCCTCCTGTCTCTCTAATGCCCCTTTATTGACTGCCCCCTGTCACTGTACTGCCCCTTTATCGACTGCCTCCTCCTGTCTCTCTACTGCCCCTTTATTGACTGCCCCCTGTCACTGTACTGCCCCTTTATCGACTGCCTCCTCCTGTCTCTCTACTGCCCCTTTGACTGCCCCCTGTCACTGTACTGCCCCTTTATCGACTGCCTCCTCCTGTCTCTCTACTGCCCCTTTGACTGCCCCCTGTCACTGTACTGCCCCTTTATCGACTGCCCCCTGTCACTGTACTGCCCCTTTATCGACTGCCTCCTCCTGTCTCTCTACTGCCCCTTTATTGACTGCCCCCTGTCACTGTACTGCCCCTTTATCGACTGCCTCCTCCTGTCTCTCTACTGCCCCTTTATTGACTGCCCCCTGTCACTGTACTGCCCCTTTATCGACTGCCTCCTCCTGTCTCTCTACTGCCCCTTTATTGACTGCCCCCTGTCATTGTACTGCCCCTTTATTGACTGCCTCCTCCTGTCTCTCTACTGCCCCTTTATTGACTGCCCCCTGTCACTGTACTGCCCCTTTAACGACTGCCTCCCCCTGTCACTCTACTACCCCTTTATTGACTGCCTCTTTGCAACATTTTGTTCTTTGCAACATTAAGAACTAAGAACACTACTTATTTATCATGCGTTCTATTTTTTGGCACTTGCTGTTGGACTCCCACTGATAACATTGGCGGGGGGGGGGGGTGATTGATTGCATCCTATGTCTGCAGTGTAATCGATGCTTGAAAATTGTGATCGATTATGAACACTACTTATTTATCATGTGTTCTTTTTTTTTGGCACTTGCTGTTGGACTCTCACTAATAACATGGGGGGGGGGGGGGGGTGGTGATTGGTTACATCCTATGTTTCCTTTTTTCCTTTTCTATCCCCTGTAAATTCATTTTTGCATCTCTTTGCAACATTTTGTTCTGACTTTGCAACTTTCTGAACACTACTTATTTATCATGCTTTCTATTTTTTTCGCACATGCTGTTGGTCTCCCACTGATAACATGGGGGGGGGGGGGTCTGCAGTGTATAATCAATGCCGCGCTATAAAAACTAAAGCCTGCCTATTCTTTGCAAGCAGGGGGCCTGCTATAAGGTGGGCCTGAACTATTTATTTTTTTCTGATTGATGGTGGTAATAACTCATAACTGAGAACTAGAGACTAAGGATACAAGAGCAACGCCAATCGTTCAGCAAGTGATTAGAGTAGTTTGATTGTGTTCTTTTTATTTATTTACTTATTTTTTATTATTCTATGCCTCTAAACCTCCTGCACATCATTGAGTAACACTTCGAATCCAAACCCGTGCTGTGCACGGGGGCCTGCTAGTATATATAAATATATAGATTGATAGATTGTAAAGAGATAAATTTATTGCTGCATGGAGGAGTGTTTCTAAGCGGGTAATCAAGCTAGTATTTATATAATATAGATAGACACAATAAGGGTATATCAGGGATGCCATTTATTGATAACCGAGATGCTTTCTAGCTGCTATGGATTAGTATGATTGGTATAGATTTAATAATTTGAAAATACAGAACTTCATTGGTGGTTATATGTAATATCTCCCTAATTATTTATTCCATCAACATTAACTACCACATATTCACTTATGTATGTATGTACACGTAAAGTTATTGTACATAGATACATGCAAACATACACATTTATATACATATCCGACATGTTGCTTTTTGGTTAATATATAAATATATATATATATATATATATATATATATATATATATATATATATATATATATATATATATATATATATATATATATATATATATATATATATATATTAACCTAAAAGCACCCTAGAGATGACTTAACCTAAAAGCATCCTAGAGATGACTAAACATTAGTGCATCCTAGAGATGCTTTTTATTTTCAGGTTAAGTGTTTAAGTCATTTCTAGGAGGTTTTCAGATTAAAGCATTCCTAGGATGCTTTTAGGTTAAGTCATCTCTGGGATGCCTTTAGGTTTAGTCATCTTTGGGAAGCTTTTCAGGCTAATGCATCAAAGGGGTGTTATACATATTAAACATAAATCAACATTACTTTGTCATCTCTAGGATGCTTTCCAGGCTATGGCATCCTAGGGAGGTTATATTTATTATAGGATTCAGCGTTTTAGTCATCTCTTGGATGCTTATATCATAGGTTAAGTCATCTCTAGGATGCGTTTAGCTCTAGTCATCTCAAGATGATATATATGTTGACATAATTCTAAAAACATCCCTAGGATGGCCGCGAATCTAACGTGCAATCTCTATATATTGACATGATTCTAAGACATCCCCAGGATGCCCGCGAATGTAACGTGCAATCTGATTGGCTGCGGCTACTAGGCATCCCCTGGTTGTTCGTGAGTGTGCAATCTACCCGGCTGCGAGTCACAACTGTTATTTGACCTAAATATGTTCCTTCATGACCTATCCCACATGTAGTTGTAGTAAGTACGACTGTTATACGATGCTCATAGGTATATCCCAACTATCGTACGCTACTAATACGATTGCTTTACGACTTGTCTACGTGGTCCATGTGCAGAATTTCAGGGTTGTCCATTCCCGCATTCTTGCATACATGCACACATACAGACATGCACACACACATGCACACACAATAAAACTGTAACTATCATTTCTTTATTGGTCATTGCAGGTGCACCCACAGATTTGGTGTTCGAAATACCTGAAGTGGGTATTACAACTGAGGTATCGAAGGTATTGAGGGAAGGTAAATAATATACGTCTGTGTAGACATACAATGTGGCTAAAAACTCAATAAACCACAATAAAATTACAAAATGAAATTAATTGTATTATGAAAGAAATTTTAATGATGCGCGTAATTGCTGTGGATCCGAATTCCTTAATTGCAGTATACCGATCAGGGTGGACCTTCTATGACACATGATTTCGATTAACAGCCACATGGTGATGTTAGTTTAGCGCGTATGGAACGCCCAGTGTGCCAAAACCACATGTTTCTGAAACATGTGAGATGTTTCTGAAACATGTGAGATGTTTAGGAAACATCGCGATATTTCACAAACATCTTACATGTTTACAAGATATCTCTTAATTTTTTGAAGTGATATCACCTAATTGAGAGATGTTTCGCAAACATCTCTCTTATTTAATGGATATCTCTCAAATATAGTTTTGGCACAATGGCGTCAGGTTCGCCTGGCTTGTCAAAACCACATATTTCTGAAACGTCTAAGATGTTTACGAAACATCTCTGACTTCGAGAGATATCACCTAATTCATTTTGATGATATCGCGATATCACATAATTCAGAGATATTTCATAAACATCTCTGAATTATGTGATATCATGATATCACCTAAATGTGAGTGATATCACTTAAATACAAGATGTTTCTTAAACATGTACATGTTTAAGAAACATCTTGCATTTAAGTGATATCTCTTTTAGTGCCTGATGTATCCAAAAGGGTACTGTCCGAGATATCACGTAAATGAGTGATGTTTCAGAAACATGTACATGTTTAAGAAACATCTCACAATTAGGTGATATCACTCAAGTGATACTGTGATATCACTAAAACATGTACATGTTTAGGAAACATCTCTCAATTAAGTGATATCACGAGTGATATCACTTAAATGAGAGATGTTTCTTAAATATCTCTGACTTTATTGATGATTTCTGTCAGACATATCTAGTAATCCGCGATGTTTCTGAAACATCTCTCATGTTTAGGAGATATCTCTGCATTTAGGTGATATCTCATAAATATGGCGAATGATGTTTAGGAAACATGTACATGTTTCCTAAACATCTCACATGTTTCAGAAACATGTGGTTTTGGCACACTGGGCGTTCCATAAGCGCGTAAAATCTGCACTGTTCTAGGAAATTACGATTGCAATAGACCCATTTTGATGATCAATCGTACAGTCCATCTACCAACATGATTATCTTGAACCCTCAATTTCACTTATTAATTGTTTGCGGTGCCTAGTCAGTATCGTCAGGCATGAGTGGTACATGAAATAGAATACCACTATCGAAAAACAGAAGGATTCGCTATACATAAAGTTGCTAATATTTTGAACTTTACATTATTTAAATTAATTTGTGCATGTATGCAAATGACATGAAAATGGAAAAAGAGTAGATTATGATAAAATACAGAATGAATTCAGTGATTTAACTGTTCGCAATGATTTGCCCATAATACGCTCTCTTCATTATTTCAGATCGGCCTGCGAGTCACAAAAAGAAGCAGGAATTGGAAATTGAGGTACTCCTTATGGAGTTAACCAACGGTTTAATTAGTCAGGGATTAATGCTTGCCCAGCGTAAGCACTACGACATGTTGAATTAAAAATTGGAATTAGAAATTAAAGCTTTATGTATTGAGGAATGAATGAATAAAAGTATCTGATTATTAAATGAGTCCTTTTTTATTTACAACACAAACGCTACAGGGAGTCTGCTGACAGTTTAATTGCACTCAGAGAATTGAGTTATATTGAACGGAAAATATGAAATATTAATATCACTGATTCATCAGTGGCAGGACAACCCTAAACAAACTATGCCAAACCAATTACCTTTAATCATTGGTAAATGTGGGTTAACAATAATAATAATAAAAAGAATATTTAAAGACGTTAACTCAGTCCAATGGGAAGGATCTTCCCTGAGGTCCTCTGCCATGTTTACAAGTAGCCCGAGTGCCCCAGGGTTACAAAGTAGTACAGTGTACTGCTTTTAGGTATCGAGACTTGAAGGAAGGTAGAGATGGTGCACATCTGATGGTTTCAGTTAAGAAAAGGGAGCCATTTAAGTTTTTTTTAATAGATCAGAAGATAGATTTGACAAATCGGCGTCTAATATTAAGCGGGCTGCGCACTTTTGTAATGCTGTTTCTTGTGTACCTATTTCTAACTTTCTTTAAGTCTTGATTCAAGTTTGTCCCAATTTCTGCTACAGTATTACCTACAGTATAAAAGGATGAATCATCTGCATAAAGACTACATTTATTATCTACTCTACTATCATGCATAACAATATCATTGGTAACGGTAATGAATAATATTGGCCATAGGATTGACCCTTGTGGGACACCGGCTGTGATTTCTTTAACATACGAAACGCAAACATTTAAAGCTTACTTTAGGTTTAAGGTTAATATTAGAGCACACAGATATCCCTGCAATCACAAACTTACGGCTACCTAACATATCTATAAATAGTTTGAAACTTTCTTTAAGTCTTGATTCAAGTTCGTCTCAATTTCTGCTACAGTATTACCTACAGTATAAAAGGATGAATCATATGCATAAAGACTACTCTTATTATCTACTCTACTATCATGCATAACAATATCATTGGTAACGGTAATGAACAATATTGGCCATAGGATTGACCTTTGTGGGACACCGGCTGTGATTTCTTTAAAATCAAAAACGCAAACATTTAAAAATTACTTTATGTTTAAGGTTAATATTAGAGCTCAAAGATATGCCTGCGATCACACACTTACAGCTACCTAACATATGTATAAATAGTTCAGAAAATGAGATGTCTAGCGAGTGAAAACGTTGGCTACAAGCTGGGCCCTGACACCTCTCCCATCAAGTCATTCTGCCTGAACGGGAGGGATGTGATCATCGACATGTGCCATCGCTTCACCGTTGAACAGGTCATTTTGTAACCTGCCAACATTGTGAAGGACGACACATGCCTGGATGACAAGCGACGCCCTTAACGGACTCATTCAAATTTCTTGATGGAGTATGGAGAAACACCGCTTCAGGACCCCGATAGTTTGTTCAACGAGCACTTGTGTACGCACGAGTGCTCTGTTGTACCGCTCCTCTCCATTGTTGTTAGGATTGGCAATCGGTGTCATCATATATGGCGTCAGTCTGTATCCTGAATCGAGAAAGCCGTCGTGCTCTCCTTAAGAATAAACAAAGTCACAGAAATCTAGATCTTATTAATTAAGCACCAGGAAATTTCAATTGCCACTGCCGTAGCGGTCATGTTTACGAATACGATGATCTGATAATGTGATATGGATGAACAAAGTGGTTTTTATATGAGCTTAGATATCAACCTGTTGCAAAATCATCACTTCGCAAGAGATTTCAACAAGAATCGAAAGACTAATTAAGACATTTAAATGTAGGGGTTCTAACTAGCGCTAACTCAGAAGCTCGATCAATCGATCGGATCAGCAAATCAGAAATCTGACTTGAGCCAAGTTTTGAAAAATCGCTTATTTCCGATTATCGCTCACATAGCTCACTTCGGGTATGACCACTTACTTCACTACTCATTCCACTACTACAAATTTGCCTACCTTGTCTGTTGTTTTCGTGTCTATTCTCGCCGCCGCATCCATGAGACGTAGCGGTGTAGCGAGTTATACTTGTATTGACAAGTCTGATGTGATTGAAATGGGCTTTATAGACCAGCATAAAAAGGTATCAGCAATGTCATCAATTTGGAATTGTTTCCCCTTATTGAAGCTAGTGATGACTTGCAGGTTGTGGTGGAAACCAGAGTATCCAGATAAAAACACTGCTTAATTCTCAAGTCACTGGCAACTTCCTCACATATGTGATATGTGTCAATCTTGCCTGTGATATGAAGTGAATGTAGTGTCAATGTCAGGTGCAAAAATGTGGGACATCAGAGGACATATGAGAAAGTGGGTGAATGAGAATGTGGACTGCGTGGTGGTGCATGTGGGCACGAGACACATTCATAGGGGGACGAGAAAGTTGGACGTGAGAGAATTTGGCAGAGAGGCTGATAGAGTAGGTGGAATGAATGAATGAATGAATGATTTCTTAAAGGCACATCGGCGCACAAAGGCCATTTAGTGCCATAAAAATTGTGTAAAACAATGGTCCTTTGTTATTGTTGAAAACAATAACAAAGCAATAAATGAATAAAAATGATCACAAAATAATGAACAACTTCAAAATATAATTTCCGTATAACATGTTGTTTCAAAAGAAACTATAAATTCTTAAAAAGTTTTACAAGCGATAAAACAGACCAATCTCATGTAAATAAGATAAAATGCTGTCTGGAGGAACCTTTTCAAAGAGTTCCCTAAAGCTATTTACACTAAAATGTCTATTTCTGGATTCTATAAAATCAACACACTCAAATAAAATATGCTTGACAGTCAATTGACAATCACACGCTGTACATTGTGGAGGATCTTCCCCTTTCAAAAGGAAGCAATGAGTCAAATGAGTGTGACCAATTCGGATTCTTGCTAAAACACTCTCCTCACGTCTAATGATTCGAGAACCTCCAGGCCAAAGACCCAACTGTGGATGAATTTCATGTAGTTTGTTGTTTACAGCCTCATCCCACTGAGACTGCCATTTGCGTTTTAAAAGGACATTGATGTGTTTTTTAAAATCACCATAAGGAATAGGAACATCTGTGACTCTTCTTGAAAGACCAGCCCTGGCAGCAGCATCTGCCTTTTCATTACCCCTAATGCCAACATGACTGGGAATCCAGTAAAATAAAATTCTTTTCTCTTGGTAGTGTACTAGCCAATTGAGGCGTTCCAGTATGTAGAGGACAAGAGGATGTGTCCAGTCTTGGCCCGAAATGGCTTGAAGAGCAGACTTTGAATCAGAGAAAATAATAAAATTCCTTTCATCATCATCTGCCGTCTCCACCCTATCAAGAGCTAGATAGAGAGCATGCAACTCGGCAGAAAATATAGAGGACTTATCTGGAAGACGTTCAATGGAAGAATAATTATCAATGACTGCTGCTGCTGCAGCCTTGTCATCTGCAACAGAGCCATCAGTGTAGATGAAGTCATAGTCTCGAAAGACATCCTTCACCTCATTGTGCAAACTTATGTACTGAGAAGGATCCGTTTGATCCTTCTTGGCATACGAAAGAGTGAGGTCGACCATAGCAGTTGGATATGTCCATGGAGGAGTTTCAGGAAATTCAAATTTTGCGATGATGTCAGGATTAAAATCTAACTCTTCCAATGATTCCTTAATACGAATACCAAAAGTTGGAATGACTCTTGGTTTTCTAGCAAAAAGGTCCACATATTGAGGGTTAAAAATAGTTTCGTAAACAGGGTTATTTGGGTTGGCAGCTATTTTAGTTGCAAATTGTAGAGCAAGCTTTTCTCTTCTAAGGCGAAGAGGGAGCTCATTCGCCTCAACACAAAGACTATCTGCAGAAGAGGTTCTAAAGGCTCCAAGAAAGAGCCTCAAACCTTGATTTTGAATAGGATCCAGCAAAGAGATATAAGATTTACATGCTGCTCCATAGATAAAACATCCATAGTCTAGCTTTGAACGAACAAGGGCCCTATATAGTCGTAAAAGAACTATATGATCCCCACCCCAGTCAGTACTGGAAACAACACGCAACAAATTCAAAGCCTTGATACACTTTTTCTTCAGGCCCTTGATATGAGGGACAAATGTCAATTTTGAATCGAGTAAAATGCCAAGGAACTTTGTTTCCTTTTTTACAGGAATAGGGTTATCATAAAGCACCAAGTAGGGATCCGGATGAAGACCCCTCCTTCGACAAAAATGGACACAGACAGTCTTTGATTGGGAGAATTTGAAACCATTATTATCAGCCCAATCTTCTATTCTATTTAGATGAAGTTGGAGCTGCCTTTCTATAGCGTGCATATGTTTTGATCGATATGAGACACCAAAGTCATCCACAAATAAAGACTTGTCAACACCATTTCTTATACAGCTGGTGATGCTGTTGATTTTGACTATAAAAAGGGTGACAGATAAAATGCTCCCCTGAGGAACTCCCATTTCTTGATCATAAAAGTCAGAGAGGGATGTCCCCACTCTGACTCGAAATTTCCTCTCAGATAAAAAGTTTTGTATAAAAAGGGGTAAACGTCCCCTGAGGTCCATATCATGTAAATTTTTCATAATGCCATATTTCCAAGTGGTGTCATATGCCTTTTCAAGGTCAAAAAAGACAGACACCACATGTTCCCCATTTAAAAATCCCTCTCTTACAAATGTCTCAAATCGCACAAGATGATCCATTGTGCTTCGCGTTTTCCGGAAGCCACTTTGGGCTTCCGTGATAAGTGAAGAAGATTCAAGATACCAAACAAGACGATCGTTTATCATTCGTTCCATGGTCTTACAGACACAACTGGTCAAAGCTATTGGGCGGTAATTATTAGGATCTTTGGAGTCTTTTCCTGGTTTGGCAATGGGTATGATAGTGGCTTCTCTCCAGGAAGGTGGAAACTCTCCAGTTTCCCAAATATTATTAAAAACTTTTAAAAGGCACTGGAGAGAAGCTTCAGGAAGATGCTTCAAAATCTGATAATGTATTTGGTCAGGGCCAGGAGCTGTGTCATGGGCTTTACCAAGCGCAGTCCTGAGCTCATCCATTGAAAAGGGTTGATTATATGGTTCGGTATTGTCAGATTGGAATATAAGGGGATGTCTCTCTTGTCTATTTTTGATGCGCTGGAACTTAGAAGAATAATGTGCAGAGGAGGAATTGAAGGATATTGCCTCCCCAATGGTATTGGTAATATCCTTTGGTTGCGTTATTTTTTTGCCATTCTTCTCAATATGTTTTACAGACGGACTGCCCCCCTTACCCTTGATTTTACGGACCATGTCCCAGCATTTCTTCATAGACGTTCTGGCATTTAATTTCGATACATATTCGTGCCAACTTTTCTTTTTGTTGGCACGAATGACCTGTCTTCCTTTAGCACTCTTTATACGATATAGTTGTAAATTTGCATTTGTTGGAGATCTCTTAAAAACTCTTAGAGATCTCTTTCGTTCTAAAATAGCTTCCTTACACTCATCAGAAAACCATGGCTTCTGTGGCTTCCTCGGGTTGGGATTTGATTTTGGGATTGTTTCATTGGCAATTTCACAAAGCTTGTCAATAAATGTTTCCAGCTGGAGACCTCCATCGAGATCATCTCGAGGAAAAGCCTCCAAACACAGGTCTTTGAAAAGATTCCAATCAGCTTTGTGAAACTGCCACTTTGGTGGTCTGTCGTCTGGAGGATGATAATGACTCTCTAAGATGATAGGAAAATGGTCACAACCATGAAGATCTTCCTCCAATCTCCATGTAAAATCCATGAAAAGTGAAGGAGAGCACATAGTGAGATCTATTGATGTAAAAGAACCAGTTGCTGGATGCAGATAAGTCGGGGTGTCATCATTAAAGAAGCAGATATTACTTCTAGTCATGAATGTCTCCATGACCTTACCCTTTGCGTCAGATTTATTCCCTCCCCACAAATAATTGTGAGAATTAAAATCCCCAACAATCATAAATGGCTTAGGTAATTGGCTTTCCAAGTGTGTAAGGTCACGGAGATGAAGTGCAGTGCTAGGAGGAATATAAAGATTGCAGAAGGTAATTGTAGTGTGGAGAGTCACCTTTACAACAATCGCTTGCAAAGGTGAGGTCACATCTACAACACTCTGAGGTAGATTGCTTTTGATAAATATTGAGACACCACCATGTGCTCTATCCATATCATCTATTCTTCCAGATTTATGGTGAGCAACATAACCTTTTAAAGTCATTTGATCATCTTTGAGGTTTGTCTCTTGGAGACAAATGACAGGAGCATTATATTTTTGAGCTAATAGTTCAAGTTCCTGCCGATTTGCTGAAAGCCCTCGACAGTTCCACTGAATAATAAAGCCACTAGCCATGGTGAGAAAAAGGAGAAAAGAAAGAGATATGTGGGTTAAAATCAATAAAAGTGTCATTTTGATGGTATGAGGTGTGCTCTCGCCTTTGGTTGGTGTGGCTTTGGTACATCCTCACAGTCCATTGTTTCAAATGACCTCTCTCTGCGGATTTGAGAGAGAGGATCAGATGAACCTTTGGATGGTCTGGAGCCTAAGGAATTTCTCCTAGGCTCCTGACTGCCACCCTGATGAGGGGCAGTGATGGGTTTGCGTGTATAAGATTTAGTATTTTGTGATGGCTTTGGAGGAATTTTTGCTTTTGCAGTGGTAGGTTCAATGATATTTATAGGTTGTTGTGATGGTTCATTTACTGTTTGTGTAGACATTGATGCATGAGATGGAGTTGGAGTGATGTGTTTTTCAGGTGTAGGAAGAAGTGTGAAGTCTGTTGCATTGATTGGCCAGGTGATGTCGGTTTGGGTCTGAATGGATGAGAACTGAGGTTTGTCAACTGTTGCTGCCCGAGCATAGGATTTCTTTTCAGTGCTGGAATTATTTTGAACTATTTTCCTAGCTTCTGGAAAAGGCACTTGCTGTTTACATTTAACAGATTGAACCTCCTTCTCAAAAATCCATTTAGAGCAGGTTCTACTGTATGCAGGATGATCACCAGAACAGTTGACACATTTTATGGGATGATCACAAGGAGTATCTCCATGGTCATCCATGGAGCATTTTGGGCATTTGGAGGGATTTTTGCAAGTGTTTTTGTGATGTCCAAACTGTTGGCAACCGAAACATCTCAGAGGGTTGGGGATGAATGGGGAAACTTTAACTTTCAAAAAGCCTACATTGATTTCGGAAGGAACTGTACTCCCATGGAAAGTGAGATCACTAAAAAGTGTGGCCAGAAATTCTTTGTTGAGGTATTGTCATCATCGGATAGATAATCTTCTAATGTTCTTTTTGGGGTTTTGGAAGAAGCCATATGAGAGATGTATTGTTCGTCCCCTGTGGTCCCCAGCCTTACTTCGACTCCAACAAGGGGTATACAGAGGTGCGGGGCAGTGCCATCAGCGCACATGTAAACAGGGATACACACTGGATATACTCACAATTTATACAGATGAAAAAGACATGTACAAACCCTGATTGGCCCATGAGCAATCGCCTTCTAGGAAAAGATCAAGATGGTCATTAACAACGGCTAAGTTGGACGACCACGTCAACCTCTCCCTAGGGCATGGCATTACCAGCCGATTGATCTAGACCGAGCCAAATCAGACTGCCTGTCTAGATGAAATAAGGGCCAAAGTGGCGTGTTGGAAAGAATAGATCCGTAGAGCTATCGCCCCTCAACCACCAGGATCCCGTCTTCCAATTTCACAGGCCGCAGCCCACGGCAAACAAGCTGCCTCCAACCGGGAGGTACGGGGACTACTTCTTAGTCTGACCTCTCCCCATCAACCTATCTGGTATGGTTGAACCTACCAGGGATTGGAAATCCCAACCAGCATAGCTCTCAGGATCCTAAAGGCACACAAGCCTCTCCACCACGACAAGGTGGTAGCCCAACGGAGAGGTTTTTATGTGAAGGAATTGAGACCACAAAACAAAATTTGGTATAAATGTAGCTGATATAGATCTGATTAACATATCTTAAGCAGAAGGTATTAAATGATTCACTACATGGTCAAACTTGGCTCTTAAGTTAGGCCAAATTACTACAAATTTGATCCCGGCCAACTTTTGCCCACCAACTGTGTCAAAATTTGAGCTTTTTAGAAAAACATCTTGACTTTTCTAGAATCCCCTATAAATAGACAATATAAATCAAGTAAAACATTTCATCAAATATGAATGGCTTAGAAGAAAAAATGACCTGAAAACTGAAAAAAATAATGAAATTGAACGAAAATCACATTTTGGACCTCTTTATCTCAGAACCCATAAGGGATATGAAAAAAAAAATTCATAATGTGATTCTCCAGGTATCAATTAGTTATAGTAGCAAGAATAGGCTTTGCAGCTCACATTTTACAAAAACTGTGAGCATCTGAAAATGGTCCAACACACTATTTAGATCCATGAGTGAAAATATGGGCTATACCCCCCATGCCTTTAACCTCACTTTTCTCAAAAACCGTTTGGAATTTTGAACTGAAATTTTTCGTGCAATCTTCTTAAACATGAAGGCACACATGAGGGAAGTTTCATCAAAATCTGAGATGGTCACCTGACGACTTTTTTGAAAATTGGGTCACTTTAGCCGGAATGACCCACTCGTGAGTGATTTTGTGTCTTGGGACTCGGCAAGCCTCGTCCCAAGACACAAAATCACTCACTCGTGCAAGATTCCTCCTCTTTCCATCCACTCGTGATGGAACCTCTATCTCTGCAATGGTAATGTGATGAGATGTAT